>JAQGAZ010000418.1:0-63726 GCA_034692225.1 Polydesmus complanatus | reverse complement strand
CCCCCCCCCCCCCCCCCCCCCCCAAAGACTTATTTTTAATTTGGAATATCGTACAAGCGTATCACGATAGTAACAACAAGTTCCTGCTCCAAAATGAATCATTAACTTCACTGCACTATCTCAAAAATAATATATGTGAAGTAGGAAGGGAAGAAATCCATCCATCTATCTGACGTTATCTATTCTTCATAATTTGAGTGAACTTTGCTTAATGAAGTATGATTCTTCTTCCTCCTTCTTTATTTCATATTTCCGTGCATTAGAGATCGCAAATACAATTTGCATAACGACATCAAATAATATATATAGGGTGTATAATATAGGGGTAATAATATATACACATTCGCTATGTCTACAGCGCTCGCGCTAAAATTTTCCTCTGTTTAGAAAAATGCATAATAATTTCCGTCCGTCAACACCACTATTTACAATGCGGAAAAATTAAGAAAAAAGGAAAAAAAAAATATATTTACCGTATATATGTTTCACAAAGTTTTATCTCAATAATCTGAAGAAACTCGTTCGTATTAGAGCTGATAAAAATAATTGTCTAGACGGTCAGGTAAACAGCTTAATCAAAATGAATTAAATTCGAGATTATAATAAATTCACAACTACGGTAATTCATAAGCGCGCCAAGAGATCCATCGAACTTTTTTAAATTATTAATTTCCACGTTAACCAGTTTTTAGATATTGTAATATAATGTACGAGTGTAGTTCTAAATATCATCAACCCTGATAAAAGCCCTTAGCTCTTTGCTAAGTAGGGCTTATAAATGTCTTGTCTAGATCACTAAAAGTTTTAAACTGATAATACACCACTGCGTGAGCCCGGAAGAAAAAGCTATTTTTATATGCTCCAAGAAAAACATTAAAGAAAAAATATAATAATAATTACCGGTAACTCAAAAAAAAATTATTTATAAATAAAAAATCAAATATTAGCATTTTAAAGCTTTATTTTTACCTTTGTACAGTTAAAATAATTTCTTGCATTAGATCAGTGATTCTCAACATAAGTCTTGTGGCCCATTAGTGGGTCGCGAAGAGTTATTAATTTGTGATTAGCGGCAGTTGTTTTTTATTTTAACCACAAAAAAAAAGTAAATTTAACAATTTTTAAAAAAAATTATTTTCTTTAAAAAATTAGAAAAACAGTTTTAAGGGGAATAGCAAATTAAAGGGTTTGCCTCTGGAAATGACTTATTCATACTAGTCAATAAGTATCATTAAAATAAACGCAAAAATGAGGGACGCGATAAACTGCCTATCTAAAAAGTGAGTCGCAACTTTCAAATGTTAGAGAACCGCTGCATTAGATAATACGCTTCTAATTAGCGAGCATCCAATCCACCCACCCTTATTTTATATTATCAATAATAATATTTATGAAAATAATTAATTAAAAAAACAAAAATAAGATAAAAGTTTCAATATCAGCGTTTCCCCTCAAAATCTAATTACTTAGTACAGTGTACTCTATTTTTTTTTATTAAGACAATCGCTAATGCATTACACGAGTTGAACCCCCGCATCTCCACACACAATGTTTCAATTTCGGGAAGAAAAAAAAAACGTAAACATAGGGCTTGGTAAATCTGATTATTTCAACATGCTAGTAAAGCACGAGCTATTTAATTGCCGACTATAGTGCTGGTGGCGCTGCGCTCTCAACTCTTTGTGTAGAGAGCGCAGGTTGTGGTTAAAATCTAAAAGCTTTTTTTTTTTTATTTTTTTATTTTTATTCCTGCTGCTTGTGATTCCCATGTCAAAAGCTCAAGTGCCCGCTTATATGGTCAGTTTAATTATGAAACTCGACGCAATTACTGTATACGTCTGGTCGACGATTGAAAATGGAGTTTGCTACAATATGGTAATTTGTGGCTGGAGTAGCGAGTTATATCGTTCAGGATCATCGACAGCGATTGAAGCTGTTGGCCAGTAATGTGTACATGCACCTAGACCAGTGACCAGCGGACATACTAGTCTATACCAAAAAGAGATTCCGAAGTAATTAACCTGGACTAATGCCGTAATGCTTTCGCGGGTGGTCAGTGTCCGACAACGACAAATTAATTAAGCATTTTATATCAAACACACGACATTGTTTCACCGACAACGCGGAACATTTATCAGATAAATGCAATTATCCATTTTTAAAAGGTTTTTAAACGCTTAATATTTTAGTCACAATAATAAACAAAATTAAACTATCAATAGCAGATCAAACCACCGTGTAATGAAAATACTTTTTTTTTAAAAAAAAAAATCACCTCAAATGTTTAAATCTAAAAACTAAAACTTTAAAAAGTCTTCCTGATTTTTTTATACAGTTTACCGCACATCGTGTTCACACAAAAAAAAGTGTGCCCAACTACAGTTATATGAAATCCTTTTAATAGTCTCAAATATTTCAATGCTATATGAAAAAATGTTACCTTTTTTTAAACATTTAATTGTTCTATTCTGTGTTTAAAATATTTTCTTTCGGCCTCAACACAAGCAGCAAAACGCATCACTGTGGCTGGGCTGCACTCACTCCAGCCTGCATCTGACGTTGGCTCACCTCTTCAATATTTCATATTTAAGATGTGATGCAAGAAAATATTTGTAAGATAAATAAACAAAACATGAAAATCAACGTACGCAGGAGGCAGAAACAAATTCGAATACGCCGTAACTGATGCAACACTAGTCTTATAGTAAGGGGCAAGTTCGTTTGGCTGCGTGTGTTGAGACCGAAAAAGAATATTTTAAACACAGAATAGAATAAAATCTTTAAAAAAAAAAAAGTCATTAAAGTTTTTTCATGTATCATTGAAATACTAATTATTCGCTTGGGTGCACTTTTTTTGTGAACACGGTGTATATCTTTTAATAATACTGTACAGTAATTTAAAAAAAATTAACGTTTCGGTCATTTAAAAAAACATTCTAATAATGTGTTTCCCACTGTTCGAAACTTAAAATACCCCAAATGTGACGGCGTTTTCGCATCCCGAAAATCACGTTTCCATTAATTTAAAACTCTGATCAAGAGCTTGTAAAAACGCATTTAAAATGTTATTAAAAACAAGCTAAAAACATTCCCGCTGCTAAATTTTGTAAATAATTAATTTATCAATCATGTTCATAATAATAATAATACAACAATAAGTAGCCTAATCATAGTAATGCATTTGATAAATTATTTTAACTACCAATAAAGTTTCATGCAAAGGGTTTTAGATGTTCAACATAAAAAAAATTGGTTAGGGAAAATAACTCTTTTTTTTTTTAAAAAAATATTTTTTTCATCATATTTCAAAAAATATTCTGCTAATAAAATCCTGAGCATCCTCAAGTGTAACGCAACGTAAAAAAAAAAAAATCGCGCAGTAATAATTACGAACGCTTAAAATACATTCTCTCATTTGTACATCGATGTCTTTCGTTTAACGTTTCGAATAATAAAAAGCGTTTTAAGTAGCACTAAAACATTTTTGGACTACATTATCGCTGCAAAGAAAATTAGATCCCTTGAAATTGCATTAAGATGAGATAATGCGTTGGTCAATAGCCAAATGGATACATTGAGTATGTTAATTACGTTGTCAATTAAATTTTTCTCGGGTTCCTTTTTATAGCCGAACGAGGAAGGAAAAGAGAGAAGTGCGAGAACACGAAGAAAATAGAAGAAGAAAAAAAAATAAGACAAGAGAGAGAAAGAAAGGCTTGAACAAAAGAGATCGGGCTCTTTCCTTGGATTAGAAGTCGTAGCAGCTTCTCATCCACTTTGTTAAAGTGGTTATTGGAGACTAAAGGAGGCCCATTTATATCCAGTTACGATCGGATATTTAATGCGAATCCATTACCGCCAAGTGTGGACTTCTAAATAAAGGTCATCAAAAAGTAGTGTGAGACTATCGTCCAAACCGTCTGCAACACAACAATCGATCAAACTTATAATCTAATCAGTCAACATTGCTCATTATCATCGGTAAGAAAAAAAAAATATTTATATATAAAAAAAAAATTGATCTTTTAAAATAATATAATAAAAAATTGGCGTTCTTAATCAAAATAAATGCCAATTAAAATGAAAACCAAATACCGGTAGTGCATTTATTTAACAACAAACGCCGGGTTATTATTTCAACAAAATATATACTGTATATCTCGTTCAAATGCGCTTTTTAATTACGAAAAAAATTAATGTTATTATTTTGATTTTTATTAATAATAATTGGAGGGAAAAAAAATCTTAAAACGACCTTGTTAAGAGCAACATGCAGCAGCAGCAGCATCGAGTTGACCCGCTTTGTTAATTCTACACGACCCCTGAATTAAAATCGACTGTTTTTCTCGACTAACTTTAATTAAAAGGTTGCGCAGCTAATGAAAAATTCACGCGCCCCAATTTTTAATGTTCAATTCTGCTAATTGGACAAGTGAAAGTGTAAAAAAAAACACAGAAAGGAAAAAAAAAAAAAATCTCGTCGTTTAGTGAAAAACAATTACATTATTAAAGTAGCCCATTCAAAGCCTCAGAGTTAAAACAGTTCATTATTATATTCAACGTTAAATTAGTTATTAAATCATCGAAGACTTTTTTTATACTCAAAAAGTTAAATTAAAGTGGACCTACTACATTTTACGAAAACTAATAAAAATTAAACTTTTTTTTTTTTTCAACAAAAAAAAATCCAATTTGATAATTAAAATAAACAAAAAAAAAATTCAATTATTAATAACAATTAAAAAAAAACTAAAAAAAAAAAAAAAAAAAAAACTCGATTTTTCGTGCGCCGGCAATTATCAACAAATTAATTAAAAAGTTTTACGTACCGTGTTTATTTTCAAAATTTTCCTAATTAAAATATTTCCACAAAGTGTAATAAATTTGACGAGGAAAGAGAAGAGGATGTTTATATAATACAGCACTGTATATATATATATATATATATATTTTTTTTTTTTTCAAAAAAATAAAAATAAAAAGTGGAGGAAAAGTCGCATTGTGAGCACATCCGAAAATGTTGGCGTAAATCGATTGATTGAGCGCGGAATCTTCAGCATAAAAGGAAGCAAAGCATTTTGTAATTTTAGGCAAGAATTAACAAAAGCGAATAATTATTCAAGATTAGAAAGACGGAGGCAAACGTTCATTCAACCAAAATAACAACCACTTGCACGTCTGCCGTTTCCATCCCCCTCCTCCAACCCTCCCTCCCTCACATACGTTCCACATACACCCCACCCCATACCAAACCCATTCCCCTGCTTTCACGCTCACGAAGAATCAAAACAAATTCACATTACCAGATGAAGTTTCTGCTCTATTCTTCTCGCCCACCCACCATCGCCTCCCACCAGCTCTTCTACAATTATTTAAAAAAAAAAAAAGCCCAGCTCCAAAAGCCGTGACGTCATTCAAAGCGGATAGTTTGTTGTAGATCGATGAAAATAATTACAAATCCCATCTACTGTCTGATGAGACGAGAACATTCGCACATTAGCTAACAATCGATCGCACACTTAATGGCCTTTAAACTAATTAGCTTATGTTTGATATTACGTAGTCCACGCCTAACAGGTTTCAGCTCTCTCCATTATCTGGAAACGACAGATTCATATAGAACAGTACGTAGAACAAACAGGTGAAGTACATTAACCAACAGATGTACGTACATCGAATGTAATGGAGTTATTTCTGGTTATAATATCAACGCTTTTGTATTTTCACTCGTTTAATAATTAAAGCCGTAGTATTGAAGGTATGTGACGGCGAATACAAATCCATCGATCGATCTAAAACCTCTTATAATTATCATAATTATTATATTTATAACCGTGTATGATTTTGTCTTCTCGTCTCTGCACATTTTAACACCGATTGACCTTGACCGACGGTGCCGCTCAACCGAGGCTATGGATCAACCCGTCTTTAACAATTATTCCCATTATCCATTCAAAATTTATATTAAAATCCAATACATTTTCGTTATTAAAAACATACTCAGAAATCAAAATAAGACATTCAATCTCTCACATAAGATCGAGGAATAGACTATTAAAATTGCTGCACAGTATCGCCTTTGAGTCTTGACCTTACTCCGATCAACGCTAGTAAAACATCTCCTGCCGCCGATGCCTCATCTACCTCGGCCGGGTACTAATTCTTATCGCTGAATGCAGCTTATTTGCAATATTCTATTCGAAGCCAAGCACAAACACCGTCAGAATTGCGTTCATAACTTATAATTAACATATTAACAATTAGTTTCTCACAGAAAATCACCTAATTAATAAAATATCAACAATTTCGTTGTTCTCAGAAAATGGTGAGTTGAGATTGAGCTTACCTCGATCGACCTCGTCTCCTCCGCCGCCGAACACGCTGCACCTATCGCCGCCTTCTTCGGACCCTCTTCACACATTTCAACCTAGATTGTTCTATTTCATTGTCATACTATCACAATCGCTCTTATTAAATTCATAATTACACTTAGTGTCACCCACAATGTCACGGAAAAGCGCCCGGTTGGTGAGAAAAACTACTTAACTTTTTTTTTTTTTAGCGGCTGGAAAACAATGGCTGCGAGCGTCGTCTTCATACAACAACAAACTTTTTTCCCGCCCGCCCGTCACATTTACGATAATTATTACAGTTGGAATGCACTCACATCAGATTACTAATTATTATTATCGCATGCGATATTAGTTAATAAATGTTTGGTAGACAATACCGACAATTTCGTTGATGATGCCGCGAAACAACTTGCTGCTAAATAAATATTACAACATGGTCGAAGATTACAACGAAACAACAACTACTGTAACAGTACCGATAAGCGCCAACCTTCACGAAAAAAAAGCCCACGACAATAGGTAGAATGACAAAACTTTCGGCGACAAAATGCTCACGTAAAATTTCGTCAAAATTAAGGTGGTGAATCGTTTGTCGTGGATCCTTTAAAGGTGTATCATTATCAAGTGGTAAAGATGACGTCGAATTTACCGACGTGGTTCATTTTGACTTGATTTTATGGGTAGAAATGGCAAGTTATACAGGGTGATGCGTACATACTTGCTATTTTTGAAAGTTAATAAAATTAACATTTTTGTCGATAAAAATATTTTTTTTTATTATTTCGGATTTAATATTATCCATAATTATGTAATTTACAGTATTTTATTTATTTACAGGTTTTAAAGAAAAAAATAAATTCCCTGATTAAATTTCTTGATTTTTTTTTTAAAAAAAAAATCGACAATAAACCGAGATTTCGCTATGCTGTAAATACCGTTATTTTGAGTTCTAATCTAATAAAAAAAAATCTTTAATTTCTATTAAATTAAATCAAAAATGTGAAAAAATAAACTTTTTGTCTATCGCAATCAGTTTATCAGAGCTGCTAAAATAATAAAAACAACTCAATTAAAAATATTAAAAACAATACAACTACAGTATGTCCTATTTATAAAATTATATGGGAGTAATTTGTTCTCTAAAACAAATAGAATTTCATATAAAATAATGCTCTAGCGATTCTAAAAATGAAACCGATAAAAATGTATATTAAAAGCAGATAAGGTTATAGCTTTGCTTTCTAAAATATCAACGTCCCGTAAAGCTTTAGTTCAGTAAATAATATACAAATGTTAAAAGAAACAGATGTTTTCGAAATACTGTGCAAAAAAAAAAAAAAAAACTTCAATAAACATGAAATTTTATTCGCCAAAAATAAATGACTAAAAGCATCAAATAAAAACAAGCAAAAACCCGGCAGCATTAAATGGAATGTATTTTAATAAAAATGTTTGATATTTTGTGTCCTGGTAGTAAAATTTAATCCATCTTTTGAGAGTAAATTTAAGAAACTGAGTCCTAACAAGAAGTAGTGAGTATTATTATGTGTGTGTGTGTGGTCGTGTCCAATGGCTTTCGATTGAGCGAATTATGACATGAAACCGCAGCTATCTCCGTAGATATCGAATAAATGAAATAACCGCCACTAAACGAATAGTAATTGCAGTGTGTGATGCTCACCAAATAGCCCACAATGAACGAATTGATTAAATGAATATGTCAGCCTCCGGCGAGCAAAATCTGTTGTAAATTCTGACAGCAATTTAATGGTGGGTAACACGTCGTGTTATAAAAACATTCATGTGAAGTCGGGTCTTATGTTTTATGACACCGAGGGGAATCTTCATGTTCATTCGGCTTAACTTTTCATCCCTGTTTATTTTTATATGATAGAGAACAGAGGAAGTCACGTGACAATCTAATAACCGTCCCTAACACCTACTACCGTAGCTCCGTGCCGCAAGCAACATCCTTGCCACTCCATACCTTCTTTACGTTCGCGAGAAATTCTCGGAAAGATTTTCTCAATCATATTAACCTCAATATTTAACAATCAAAGTTGTTAAAAGCAAAGATAAAAACCAATCATTACCATAATTGACTTTTTTTTTTTTTTTTTTTTAAAAATAAAATATAAAATCTCAGCTATTAAAATATTGCAACAAAATTACGAAATAAAAACTTACATTTTGTTATTGCTGTTGACGCCAACATTTTAATGATTAAAAGCAACAATAATATTGACTGACGTTTAAAATTCAACGGAATAGCAATTCCCTGTTGCTTTCCTCGTCTCGATTTCAATCAGTGTTGCAAAACGTTACACGTAACTTTATAATAAAAAAATACGGGAATACGAATGAGCAAGAAAACGGTGGAATGATAAGTGCTTTGAAAAAAAAAAATTTAATCTAATTTTATTTGGTTTTTCTTTTTAAATTTCTTATTCTACCGGTACTGTATTTTTTTTTTTTACTCTAACGAAAATGTTAAGGCCGGAGCTGGTTTAACATGAAAAAGCCTTAATAAAACGTAAAATAAAGTAAAGGTAATTATACTAATAAATGTGTTTTCGGAATAAAAAAAATTTTGATAGTTTTTACAGAACATAAAATTAAATTAGTTATAAAAAGTCTCTCAAACCTTCGCTTGTCTTATTTGACGCAAAATTAAGTTTATAAAAGCATTAAGCTTTCGCAAGTTGTATCAAAAGCAAAAATGTGGAATTAATTTTTATTTTGCCACAAATTACCTAGACTAATCAATCAATTCTTACCACAAGAATGTTAATTATTTTTTTTTAAATACTGTAATTTAAAATAGCGAATTTATTACTCGTATTATTTTTTTTAGAAATAAATCACTGCAGTTTAAATTTTTCACCTAATTTTCTAACGATTTTATTATTAAGTCAATTATAATAAATGTCTTTCATTAATTTAAATATTGGTCTATTCCCGTCTATAATGATGTCGCCGCGTAAAACCGTTCTTACTTTTGTTTTGATTATGTTTAATTCCGTTTAACATTTCTGCCCTTTACTCGTGTTTTATATCGAGACGACCTTTCTAGGTCCTCGACTTGTCGACGCAATAAAACGGAAATAAATTAAGATCTTCCATAAGCATTAACCGACATAAACTATAATTTTATACGTCAACTAATTACAATAATTAGTAAAGCTTTACATTTAGTTTTGTTAACAACCGAGTTGTTTATCGAGTGCTAAAAATTAAATAACTTTATCTCTGATTCAGACCCTATAATTTCGCAAATGCAATCATTTTGACCAGAAGTAGCAGCAGCAGCAGTCACTGCCGTAGATCAAGTGGCGTGACCATCAATAGGCAAACTTTGTCTCCGAGCTCGTTAATACCACGATAACTTGATTGGCAAACACAAAACAAACTGTCGAGAATTATAAGCTGTAACAAGGACAAACGTTTATATTTTCTCCTCCGAGAATTCTCATTGATTTGGTTCGTCGCCGCAGTCACACAAGTCGAGTTCCAAAATGTCGACATACCTCGACTCCGCGCTTAAGATATATATGTTTGAACGTTTATCCTCGTTTAGAGAAAAGAAGATTACAACTGAGAATCAAAATACGACAAAACATAATGAAATCACACACGTACACAGCGGCAGTTGCAGACGCAAACACGATCCAATCAATAATCACCAGCCTTTGCCATCCGATGCCGCGTTTTCCTTCGCGATCCTGCTCCCCTCCACCCCCCTATTACCCGCCCCTGACTGCTCCCAGCTCATCCCCACGCCATTATTCTAATCTACATATATCAAACGACCATTTTAGGCAAATAGCCAAAAAGTTGTTATTACCAAAACGGAAAGAAAAGAAATTACACGAGAATTTGCACCAAAAACCTGTTAACCGATTGTGCGCTAAGGTGGTAAACTATGAATGCGTTCGTTTGACGGCAGGGCGTTAAATGAAAACGCAGACGAAGAGCTCGCCCTAGGGAATTGAGTCGATGCCGGCATCCAAATCGGAAATTCTAGGCTTTATTTTCTAATTTTACATCTCTTTCAATTCGTCTACGTTCGTCGAAACTCGATACTATTTCGTTCCGTGTTTTCTTGTCTTAGTTGTTGGGTTAATTTCAATCTTCGAAAAAGACTCGTGCCACGCACTTGTATACAACGATAGCGGAGTTCGAGCGCGGCATCGTCAATAAATAAATTCAAATTTAGAGTTTGGATTTTGATATGGAATGACCAATCTCCTAAATAATTCACGCACACTTTGATCAGACTATAAAACCAAAGAGAAAATTCCACTACGCCTCTAGCGACCACAATTGATTTTTCTGCAAACAAAAGCTTGCGAAAAACGAGAAAGTCGAATAATATTACGTCAGCGCAAATACAAAATTGACAATTATTTTCGGAGAAAAGAAAATTATATTTTGCAATTTGGTGAACCAATTCGGCTTAACAGAAATCCGGAAGAGTAACTAAATAAATCGTTAATTGCTTTTAATTTTTTTTTCCTCCCATACAAATAAAATACAAAATGTGCTAGATGCACGTTAGCAGTAAAAATTATTAATATTTGAGAAGGGGTAGGACTTCGATGCAATTAGATAGTGTACTGCACAAAGCTACCAAATCTAATTACGATAAACTAGGATGATGCACAGGACTTCCCTTTAAAGTTTTTAATTCATAGAAATAAATTAAAGTTCAATATAAAAAAAAAACTATTTGCCCATTGGGATGCCTTAGCGTGATGGCAGCTTTCTGCAAATCCAAATACTGAATAAAATAATTACGTTGTTTAACAGTTTAAAATATTTAATAAGAAATAAATAACTACAAATATAATAATTACAAATGAAAAAAAATCAAACGTTTACATTTCATCAAATTGTCCGCAAAAATTCCTTACAATAATTGAAATCCTCTCCAAATATTATTAAATACATTTAAATGCTCACAAAATAGTAAATTTGGGCAACAATGCAAAATAGCTCCTAGCCTCCTAATCTTACATCAAGCGAGTTCCACAAACAGTAATGGAATAGAACGCTTTAAAATTAGAAGGACATCCACTTGGCATTCAAGTCATCTCTGCGCAACCGTGAATTTGAGTCAGAATAAAAGATAAACAAGTTTTTTTTTTACGCGTATCAAAAAAAAATATCTTAGAATTCTTGAAAATAGAAAACTAGGACAAGAGTCTTACTTGTAACTCAGTCCTAAGTAAAAAGACGTAACATGAGCCCTAAAAGATAGAAAAAAAACTACGAAAATAATTGTTCAAAGCCCGTCGAAAGTCCTCGAGTGCTGCCCCTAATTGGAACTCAGATGGCGAGCCCGTAATTAATTACAGAAACAAATTAATTAGAAATTGTTTAAAAATTATAATTTTATTTTTATTGCTCAAAAGAAAGCTGCGCTTGGAGGAGAGGTAGCTTTGCGCAAATATTCTTCCATTGTCTGCTATTTTAGTAATTTTACTATTGTATAATTATTATTAAAAATGTCAATTTAAATACGTAATAAATCAAAAGAAACTGCTTTATAACTGTATACTGTATACCGGTAATTACAATATTTTAATTAATGTCTTCAAAAAAAATTCTCATTCGAAAATTTTAAAACAAATAATATACATAACATCACGTTTGACTACCAATGCGCTAGCAATAAAGCATACAGTAATAATAATTCTGACATGTGCAAATTGTTTAAACAAGCAAAAAAAAAAAAAAACTATTATTAATTACACTATTATTATTATTCATATTTATACTGTTCTAAGAATTTAAAAATAAAGCAATTAAAAACAAATTCAAGAATGCGTCAACTCGTTAGCTTCTACAAATTAGCAACCGATTACAGTACTGACCTATTATCTAAAATGGAACAAAATTTATATGTAGTGATAATATTAACAACTCAATTAACCAAATACAAACTAAACTAACATATTTTTTTTATAGATGAGAACTAATTAAATAATTTAATTTCAAAATTTTAATATAAGTTAATATATAATACAGTAATTAAATGTTATTTGGGAAAATTAAAAAAGTTTTAATGAAATTGATGAAATGAACGAACGAGTGAGCAATCTCTTAAGATATGTATTTAAATGAAATGACTCTAAATAACAATCCCGAAGCGTCATTTGTCTAAGTGCCAGATGGCGAGGTGAAGCACTTCTTTATGTCACTAAGCATATTCCAAATTTTAATCAAAGATATTCTTAGTTATTCGAGCACTATCGATTTTTTTCTACTCGTTTAGAGCTACGATAAAACCGTAAGGCAGATTGAAGAGAAACGATTTTATGGGAACAAAATATTTTAATAAAGCTCTTTAAATATGATAAAAAAAAATAATACAATTTTTTTTTTTTATTATTATTATTATTAAATGCTTTATCCAAATGCATTCGAATAAAAAAATGTATTTTCGTTTTATGACAGAGAGAAAGGCCAAACGCTCATGGTAACTTTGAATCGTAAATTTCGGTTTTTGAACCGCACAGAAAAGATGCAATAAAATTTAAACCACTGATTCAGTTTAGTATTGAAACAAACGAACTCGAGGTACACTTTCGAGAAATATGGTAAAAAAAAAAAAAAATAGATATATTTTAAGTGCAAACCAACAGTTGTTTATGTTATATCGTGCCATCATTCGAAGGAGAAAAATTATTTTCTCTGTGCTATAAATAATCGCAACGGGAGATTGTATTAACGTAAAAGCGCAATGTTGTATAACAATGAAATTTGAACGAGTTGATAACGAGATTCGCAAGTAACAGGAAATACCCTTTTCTTCTCTTATTATTGTAAATCTGGTCGGAGTTATAAATCAATAAAATGTAGGTAGAAAATGTCTTCGCAAACATTCCATATAAATAACATAAACTTAATTCTAGCGTGTTAAATTTAAGCATTTATATTTTATATTTTGCCTAATACCAAACAAAATAATTACCGTCACTTTATCGCTTTCATATTCTAAATATTTTTAAGGCTCTTTAATATTTTTTAAAAAAACATTAAATAACAAATCATAAAGACTATTATTATTTTACATTGTCTTTAAAATAGCTCAGTGGAGACTTGGCTTTTACATTTTATGAATTCTACTCTTTCGGAAAGCATCGATGCACGTCCAGAAAATTGGCTGAATTTTCTGCATAAAATTACACGTCACTAAGTAGGTTACTGCAGTAAGACTAAATTATCCAAAAAGAATTTTTCCGTCTAAAATAGTCTATAGCCTAAATACACTTAAATGTTAAATTTTTACTGTAAAAATTGTGAGTCTGAACAAACTTTTTTAATTTTTCATTTAAAAAATGTTAAGTTTTTCAGAATACTGTAATTTGTTTGTGTAGCATTTTACAAAATTACTAAAAATGATATAAAAAAATATTTGATTAAGCTCTGTTAATAAAAGCAATGCCAGCGATTATAAATTCAATTTCTCTGAAATTTACTTTTTGCAACTTTCAATCCGTTTTATTCCAAGCCTTAAATTCTACAAAAAAAGGGTGTTTTTTTTAAAAATTCGTACAGTATTTGTCGTATTATTTACCAACAATTTTCACGTAACTTAAATTTAATTTCTATCGTGAAAACTAATAAATAATTTTATTCAAAATATTAAGATAAAAATATTTAATATACCTACATTCTATGTTTATCAAAAACCTCTTAAAATATGCTATACCTTAGCTTAAAAACAAAAACAAAAGTTTCGCTTTTATTATGTAAATAAATTCAACAAAAACATTTTCATAAAGTAAATATTGTACTTCAATGATTATCAAATTTTCTAATCCGTACATCAACACGATAGTATTTCTATATTATAATTATCAAAAAAAAAATATATATATATCAAAATGAATAACGTTAAAAACGTACCGTAAAAACAAACAAACAAAAAAAAAAAAAAGAACTAAAGCAAAATCTGCATAGCATTAAAGTTTCATTCTCATAATTTATTATTATTTATAATACAGCAACCGACCCACGAAATCTCGTCTAATAACTATAAGAAATTAAAACAACTAAAAAAAAAAACCTAGCACTGGCAACCGTTAAGCCACTTTTGCGCATTAGACGTTGCCATGGCAACCCAAGTCGATATCATTTTTATAGGTCTTCTTTTAACGACTAGTATTTATTGTTCATCTTTTATGTACACAATATTGTTTATAATAATAATCATAAAAAGAGTAAAAAAAAAAAAAAAAGTCTGCGAAGAAGAAAGAAAAAGACTCGTAAAAAAAGGCGTAGGCTAAAGTTGCTCCTTGGGTTGGGCAATCAGCGATTAGCCGAGTGCTTGGCAGTTGTGCTGCTGCTGATGCTGTTGGTCGCCATATCTCTGACGTTAGTTCGCGTGCCAAACTATCACAACTTTTCTCTTAAACAGCTTTAAATGACTTCAGAAAATGTCCGACTTGTTTTTATCTCGAGACATAACATGAAGTTACGCTAAGGGTTCAAGTTATTGTTCCTGCCTACGATACAATCCACCAGAGTAATTACACTTGATGATCTTGTCCATTAATTGCGAGCATTTCAAGTGCATAACGATAAAAAATCCCAGCGACTACTTTGGAGCCTCATTAACACTAGTTAGTTATTGTAAGAGAGAGAGAGAGAGAGAGGGGGGGATGCGGATTTAGCCTTTGGAAAATTATGCCGTGCCGTGCGCAAAGTAAATGTATTATATTCCTCGACATCTTCCCCAAGTTTATGTGGAGGATTGGGATTCGTCGATGAAATCACTCGCTGTCGTTCAATCGGCAACAACTTCCATTTTCAATTTACATAAAACCTTTCTCGTGTAAGTTTAAGCAGCGTGACCTAAAGCTTCTCTTATTCCGCCCCTATTTTTCCATTCGACAACGCGACGACAATGTCATGTATATTTAGGTTAAATAAAGATTAGAACCAAAATTGGAATTCACTTCACCGCGCGGATATTTATTCAAGATTGATGAAAAACATTTTCTTAATCTACTTTAAGTTAAACATGGAAGAAAATATCAAGGCTAATTAAATTAAAAACGCATCTAATTTGTGGTTAATTGAGTACAACGATAATAAAAAAAAATGATTAAACCCCATTAAAAATGCCATATTATTTGTTGTTTTTTAATCATTTATTTACTGTATATAATAAAAAACCAATGATGCGTAAAATAAAACAAAATTGTATTTTTAAAATTTAAATAAATTGTATTACTGTACTTCCAAACCTCGTGTTGCATATTAGATACGTTCCCAATACACGTGAGTCTCGGTTTAATATTATAATCTAACAATTATTATAGTTTAAAAAACTACAAAATGTAACAGTAAAACTATGGCTCAAATAAAACAATAAAAAAATTCGCTTTTTAGATTTATAAAAGTGTAAGCTTATACAAGAAGCAGTGCCGCCGTAAATGTGCAGTTTCTAATTTTGACAAGGTTTCAGTGGCATGATAAAAACCGGAAATGGTAACTAAAAGAAAGATGCCGAGTTGGCAAAGCCAAATTCAATAAAACTTGCAAATTTAATCCAACCCAGCTAAAACAAACTTTTTTTTAAGAAAAATGCTTTCAATTTTGATACTGGTGGGATCACATACAAGTTTAAATAACTTATTCAAATATGATGATTGTTTTGCCAAAAAAATTTTTAGAAATTATGAATTATTATCTGAGCCAGCGCCGGCTATAGACTATTTTTCTAACTTTCAGTGGCGCAAATGGTGAGGAGATTGTTCAATTCAGCTTTGAAAATCAACAAATACTGTATATAATTTTTCAATAATATTTTTAAAACGAAATTTTTAAAATAAATTAGAAACTTTTCTAGTATGTGGCATACTTTCTGCGTCTCTCTGAGACCGTATAGTTCGCTCATATGGTAGAGAACCCCCCCCCCAAATGATTGCGGCGCCCAAGGCTGTCGGCACTGTAAAGCAGTTTTAATATGTGCGATGCTCTCCCCAATTAATTTTTCGTAAATTGGATAAGTCTGTCATTCTGGTTTTGAGAATACAGTATAAGTAAAAAGTGCCAAACTTGTGAAGTGCAAAAGTTTTTTAGAAACCATTTTTTGCGAAATTATAAAGCGCTTTAACAAACTTTTTTTTGTAAAAAAAAAAAAGTAAAAAAATAAATAAATTTGCTTAATCTAAAATACATCTACCGGTATTTACTTAACCAATCTAAAAAAAAAGAGAAAAATCATAATGTTCATCTAGAAATGCGACTATTTACTTAAATGTTATTTAGATTGATTATTTCCGAACCACTATTAAAAAAATAAGTTTCTGCTAAAAAAAAAAAAAATTATCTACTAAAAAAAAATCTTTTCGTCCAAATGACTCAAAAAAAAACTTTATATACAAAACAAATTTAATTCTAAAAAAAATATGTATTTACAGTGCAGTATATCAGATAGGTTTTCTTAATAAAAAAATATAAATGGATTTGAACGAATGTATGCAGTCGACAAAAGTAATCCCTCTTCCATTTGCCGCCCCCTCCCCAAAATTCTTATTTACTTAATTCTGCTGTGCCTGGGGAATTTACTCTTACGATTTAAAAAAAAAAGTACAAATTTTTATAGCATGAAGTTTATCGTGCAGAGCAATTGAGCTTCGTAAATTGAAGGAAAAGAAAATGAAAGAAAGAAGAAAAACTTTGTTATATTATGTCTATATTAAGTCAGTTTGAACCATTGAAACAGCTGAGATGAAGAATAGAAAAAAGAGAGGGCAACGGCCTAAAGAGATTTTGGTTGAGAGCGGCGGTTGGATTTGACGCGTCCAAAACAACTCAACTCACGGGTTCTGCGCACGCGCAAAATCTATGACCCACCTAAATATGCAGGTAATTTCTTTTTTTTTATCAAATGGGAAATATTTCGTTTTCAAATTTTAAACGTAATAATAAAATACATTTACAAGTGCTTGAATAAAGAATGGCAAAGTCATTGGACGCAAAGCGCAATGCAAATTTAAAATTTAATACATCAAGCAGTTCGAAAGAAAAAAAAAAAGCAAGTCGAGTACAGACTGTAATTTTAACAGACAAAAAAGCCCACGTTCATCAAATTCATGTTACAATATACTAAAGAAGAAAAAAATAGGGACTACATTTTTCAATGCCGATTCAATTCCAAAAATAATCATGTTTTGCATTAATAAAATTTATAATGATGGTATTAAATTTAAATATTTTTTAAAAAAAAAAAAGCTAAATGAAAATAACACAAAAAATGCATCAAAAATTGAAACTGTAAATGGATTTTTCAATCCCTTAGATCATAAAAAAATTAACTTCAAAAAATATATATACAGTATTAAACATTATTAATAATTATACAAAGCAACTATAGATCCACTATATATGGTTGTATTTTAAAAGCCAAAAAAACTTAAAAAAACAAAATTAAATTCCTTACAAATCTCTTAAAATCATTTTTGTTATTATTTTCATTTCCTTGTTTAATGTTAAAATCTAATTAGGCTATATCTTGAAAAAAAAATGCCAGTCTTTGCTTTTCTTTATTGACAAAATAAAATTGATTAATTTCTTAAAGAGGGAAAAAAAGGTTGGGCACTTGATATTTTATTTGTTCACTTTTTTGATCTCTAACCAGGCGCCACGTTGACTTTCTACAACGATGACGCTACTTAACCGTTAATAGCTTTGAAACTTAAATGACAACCAACATTTTTCATTTTCTGCGCTCACCAGATAAAGTAGTTCAAGTTGTATGAAATTCTTTTCGCTGGTTACTAAGCATCAAAAGTTATTCGCTTGAAGAGATTTTTTAATAAAAATACAATAATTGATAAGATTACTTTCTTTCATAATCTTAAACTGCTCCTATTTTTCTAATGCAACCTCGATTTTTTAACTAGATAAATTATTCCTTTTTCAATTCTATCAACAACAAAAAAAATTAACAAAATTCCAGTTAATTTATTTTTTAAGTATTTGATAAAATATTAATGCCGTAAATAAATTTCTCATTTAAACTAGATTTTTTTTTACCTCCAACCAAACGCGTATTTAATAAGAACGCTTATACACAGACTTCTTTAAATAAGCAAAAAAATAAGACGCCTTTAAACGCTTTACTAAAAGTGCATAGCTTATCTGAAAAGCAATTAAAAATTGAACGAAAACAAATCTCAGAAGTAGAAAAACCAAAGATTAGCCGCTCATTTTATCGTCTCAAAACACATTTTTTTTGTTCTATAAAAAAAAGGAAGCATGCTTCATTCCTAAATCCTTCCAATTATTTCATTAAAAAAACAATTCCCATCTAAAATATAAACAGCAACGAAACTTAATTACAATCATTTCAATATGCTATACCGTACATCATATAAAATTAAACGCTATAACAAGCTTACCGACACAACCATACTCTAAGTGAATACAAACTACTGTACTGTATTGAAGAAAAATTGTATAGACATCAGAGAGTATTAATATACAGTTAAGTCTTTATCTCGTCCGCTAATGGTTGTGATTAGACACTTCAATGTTAATTATTATACTGTATTTTATATTTAAATATTTTGACATTTTTTTTAAACAGAAATGTAGCTTCGCTATAAACATTTGTGTAAAGGGTTTAATCTAATAAAAAGTGTTAAATTAATAAAAAGTGTTAAATTAATAAAAAGCAATAGTCGCATATTTTTGCGCTAGTATTTATACAATATGGTGTTTTTTGCCAATTAACACGGTTCATTCAGTTCACCAATTAGATTATAGAACGTCATTTAATAAAATCGAGGAAAGAAAATAAAAAAAAAAACAGCGAATAAACAGGTCATAATAATAATAATAATAGCCAACGTATCTTTTCTTCATTTTTCAGAGTCATTCTCACTCAAAAAAAAAAAAGCACCAATCAACCTCCTTAGCAATTTTGACAAATAATAGAACAAAATAAAAAATTTAAAAAATACCGGTATATTTGTCACTAAAAAAAAACCATCAACTGAAAAAAAAAATTCTTCATTGAGTGGGAAAAGTCAGTGTCATATAGGGGAAAGCGTGACGTTTAAAATTCGAGTGAAGTTAAGTGCATAGAATCTTAGTTACATCCGCTTCCCAGCCTCAAATCAAATGCAAATACTTTTTTTCCAGAGACGCATGCAGACACCTCCGACTTAATATGATTAATAATTCTGTCCCAATGGTGCCTATAAACCATTTTTCAAAATTGCTCAACCATCTCGGAAACGAAGATTGAAAAGATGGCAAGCGAAAGACAAGAAGACGACGTTGATACACAGTTGAAGGAATAACACAAAGTCGGCGAATGTGAAATATACATATATATTATATAATATGGCACTTTATTGTACTTTGTATATATTGGGCTCGTCCTGAAGGAAGCATGAAATGAATACGGCATCAGTCCTCTTACGCTGCCGAGATGAATAAAATAATGTCGCTGAATTAAATAGAGTAACACGTACATAGCGAGACAAAAGAAGAAAAAAAGCGCAAACACAATAACCACGTCAATGGTGTATATCAATGTCGAGCAATTTATGTCTTCTCTTAACTTTAAAACGTGGGGGGTGAGGGAGTAATAGGAGTAGAAAACACACACACACATAGGAGGAGGTGGAGAAGAAGAAGCAGACAATATAGATCCAGTACGAGCAGTCAGGAATATGGGCCCCTAAACGACCATCGATCATTAAGATAAATGCATCTATATACTTTCAATTCGAAAACGAAGAGCAGGCTTTATATCCGAACAGATTTGGGTTTGCGAAGAGCGTTCAATTGGAACATTATAAATTTTAATGTAACCTTAGCAAATGTTGCAACTAGGCGGAGTTAGTCAAGTATAATAAACAAAAACTATAATAACTTTCCATTTAAAGACAAATAAATTACGACTAAAGGTGGATTAAATCTTGATCATTCTTTTTTAAATCTTAAACAATCCAATTACAATATACCGGTAATAGTATAATAGTATTGCACGAAAATCTAATTTATATAATAATACAATAGTTCAATTTCCGAAAATAAATAAATAATAATAATGTTAAAATAAATATACATTTAAAAGTTAAGATTTAAAACTAACAGATATTGTTATCATTTATTTATTATTTATTTTCGTTATTGCTACAGTATTAATTTAATTCCGTATTATTTTTAAGCAATTAAATAATAACATTTTATTTCCTATGGCAAACCAAACTTTTCCATTGTTTTTATATATATTAGATTCAGTATCGTGAACAAAACCTCTATAGACATCAGATTCATTGGTTAAATTTTTATGAGATGATTAATTTTATCAAATAACTTAATACTGTACTTATTATCAAAATATCCGAAATTATAAATATAACATTTAAAAAAAATGTTATTTTCTTCGCTTTTATTTTCAAAAACATTTTTTTAACAAGGTTTCGTGAGTTTACATTTTTTTTTTCTCTCTCTCTCTCTCTCTCTGCAACTATTATCTGTAATTCGTTTTAAAGTATTATCAGGCGGTTGTTATGGATACATTGTGTAACCGATAAAGTCTGTATATGAAAAATTTGGTTTGTGATGTAATCCACCTTTTCATTATAAAAACAAATAAAAAAAAATCATGTTTTTCCTGATTTCTAGAAAGGAAAAAACTAAAATCCGGTTATAAATAAATAATAAAAAAATAAAATAGCCAAAAACAAGATGGCAAAAACCTAAAAAAAAAAGTGATGCATTTTTAAAATTCGGAAAATATTTAAATTCGAAAAATCCATGTCTTTCGTCATTATGGACAAAAAAAAAAAAAAATCCGCCATGCAACTGTTGGCCACTTTCGCGACAGAACAATAAATCAATACTGTCTATGAAATTGGATATGTTATTCAAACATATCTGTCAAGTTCAAGAATGAAAAATGCAATAACGTTAGAACAAACGCAATTACAATCTTTAACCCTTTTCGAATTATTATTATCATTGTCACAACCATATTATTACAAAAATCATAATTTTTACAACCAAAAATGTTAACACAATTATAATTATTATCGTCAAATACAGTGTAAGTGTGTTTTGACGGTTAATCTCAAGAATGTTACTTTATTCTAATAGAGATTTCCCTTTAATTTGCGTCTTAACGTTTAACTAAAAGTCCCGTGAGTTATTTTTTTTTCTTTCCTTCATAATAATTATCATTTGAATATTTAGGATGACGCTTGAATAACGTCACGAGATAGTGGCTTTTTAGAAAAACCTCAAAAATTTGCATATTTATTAAAATTCCAAAAAAAAAAAAAACCGTGCCATCAAAAGTAGTTTAGGGATCGACGTCCTCACAAATTGAGAGTCACAAGAAAGAAGTTAAAAAAAAAAAACTGTCCAGCAATCTCGATTAGAAAAGCACGTTGTTTCTTATTGCATCTCAGCATCCTCGTAACGTCCGACTAAATTTCATGGTAATTTTATGCTGAAATCGCTGTCGATATATTTATTTCGCCCCCTATACAAAAAAAAAAATCGCGGCTGATAAAGTATAGATCTTTTAAAGATGAATAAGCTTTTTTTTTCTTTTTCTTCTTTACGCTCAGTGTTCTTTCAACTTTAAAAAATAAACTTAAAAAAAAAAAAAAAAAATTGAACTATCTCAATTCCACAATCCATGATCCGTCAACAAGATTGATGCTTTTGTTTGTTATCGTTCATTCAAATATCCCGAATCGATCATATACGAGTATAGAAAACCACTATATATGTATATTGTAGATTTTTCTATCGTAATAAGCTCCCTCCTTTATTTTTTATTTTTTTTAAATATTCTTAAGCCCCGCTTACGCTCTAACGAGAAGCTCTATTTTTTTCTCCCCCGTTCTCCGACTCTTAAAAGCACCCGTCCTACTTTAAATCTAGATTTCCTAAACACGAATAAAACATTTAAAAAAATCCTTTTTGTAAAACTTTGAAATTTTCTCCCATTTTTTGAAAATTAAATCTTTTTAAAAGAGGAGAAAAGGGGAAAAGAAGAAGAAGAAGAAAAAAAAATTAATCCGTTTTTAAATAAACATCTGTAAAACTCTTCACAAATACGACAATCGATTTACAACAAAGAACGACATAATTCGATCATTAAACGCGTACAAACATTTCAGTTTTCGTAAATCAGTTTCCTTTCACGTTTGACGTTGACATCTATTTGTTGAAAAGAAAACGAAAGGGAAATAAAAAAAAAATATTATTATAATATCAATATAAAAATAAAAAAAATCTAGTTCCGCGAGTTACCACACTAAAACTTGTATTTCTCCCTCATTTCAAAATGCGCCACCAGCAGATTTCTTGCACGAGATGATGACGTCAGTTTGCACAAAGAAAACAATAACACGAGCGATAGTATCGTATCACAGCAATACAAACATCGGATCAAATTTTTCAAAAATTTTCTCTAGCTACATTTAATCTAGTGTCTCGGGGAGACAAATAAAAATGTCAATAAGCATCTTTCAAAAAAGCGAATGCCAGTTTCAAACTTCTAACTATAAAATGTCAAGCATTATTTGTTTGCCTCGCTCTCAATAGCCTTCCATCCCCCCCTTTTTTGTTTTCCTACATCTTCAACAAAAATGATTTTATTTTGACAAGCCCCCCATTATGTATGAAAAGGAAGGAGACGTATAAAATAATGTAGAACCAGATCCAGATAGCGAGTTGAGAGTGAAATGAAAAATTGGGCTGAAAGGTGAGAGAGAGAGAGACATGCATGTATCATTCCTGGTTTGAGGTAACAAGTTCTGTTCGAAATTGATGAATGCAGCTACTGGATCTGCAACGATATAAACAATGGAATCGTTTCCACGGAAACCGCTAAGATAGAAAACACGCTTTTCTATATAATATTATGTTAGCTATGTCATTGTGCGGCGTTGCATTGTTGTACGCTATACTCACACCGCCCAAACCGTCAGAACGCGTTAAAGACGCACTAAATTCGAACGCTACTCGTCAAGTGACGCGGCGCCACTGCAGCACCGGTAGGACTACGAGTGGGAAAAATATATAATCAAAGCTGAAACACGTTTGAATTGGCGTCGACCGAAAATATATCATCAGAAACGTGTTCAAAAAAATATAATAATAATATTTGAATATGCATTTTTGAGTCTGCCTATTTTCACGTTGTCATTTTATTAATATTCATTTTTTAAATTAATTCCATTTTTGTCCCAAAATGGAAGCCAACCAAATGTTATATACCGTAGGCTACTTTAAAAGTGGTAAAAAAAAAACCATGTTCAATGCGTCAATGTATACAAAAATGAGCAATCCATATTCGGAACTTTGCTCTGAAAACTTTGATCAGGCTCGGTTTTTCTCTAAATTAATTAGCACTTTTAGAGAATCCAAAACATGAACGATATACTGTAAACAATCATTTGTTTTAATAGTTGATAAAACTTAAAAGCAATCACAGTTCTATGATTTGTAATACAAGAGTAGGAAGCCACTAATAAATCTTTTAATTAAAGACTATCATGTTGGTATCCAATAAACCAAATCTCGGTTTTGAATCTTTAAATTATTTTTCATGATTTAATTCTCATAATTAGGGCAATAAGTGTAATATCACATTTTATCATTAAAAATGTAAAACCGCAATTTGATTGACCATTTGAAATGTTTTTCTGTTTCCTTTCTGAATATCTCATCAGCGTGGACGCCCGATCACATGCCCGTTTCATCATGATTCTCGCGCCTTTTTTTATTTTTGGTTTTGCTGTACATTTAAATTTCCATTAAAAAAATGATGTCAACCACTCGACACTTGGCGTTAAGGTTCGTCAATGAATTCTTTAATGGGCTCAACAAAGAAGATGACACTTAAACGTGACGGAGGCGGCGTCATGAATATGAAATGCGCTCACCCTTTTGTTTATGCAGCTTGCGTTTCTCTGTGCTGCCAAAGAATCTCCACTTCTGATAGCAAAATCTCGTCTTGCCCATCTTTAACTTTCTGTGATTTTTTTTGTTTAAGAATACTAAATTACCAAAATTAGTAATAAAATCTACGCAGACAAGATAAAAATGTAAATAAATCCGCCTGACTATAAAATACCGTATATGTAATTAGCATTTAAAACCCATTTATTTAAATCTCTTTTAATAATTTATTTCTTTTTCTTCTCTCGATACAATCGTACAAAGCGTATGTTGGTTTTTTTTTTTAATATAAAAAATACAATAAAAAATGACAAATTGTTTTCTTTATACCGAAGCATTGTTTGAAATAAGTTAAAAATTAATGTGGAAACTTATGGATTTTAAATAAAACTTTGTCGGCTTTTTATTATTGTCTATAAAAATAAATTCAGTCTGCGTGAATGGAAGCTTGTAGAATGAGCACGTAAATACCTACACAAAATTTCAAACTTCATAAAACATTCTCGACGAATAAAAACTTTTGAATTTTTTTCTTTAAATTCATCCCAACAATGTTTTAATCACTAATTCAAGTACATTTCTAAGAATTTCGTTATAAAAGAATAATCTTCCAAAAATAATGCTTTGTTAGCTCTGCCATTTTCATTTTCACTATCTATTTTTCAGAAAGTCACCAATTTTTGGAAGAATCAGAAAGTTTGACGTTCTGCCAACAGTTGTGTGCTCTTATAATAATTAAAAGTAAGAAAAACTAACGCCTTTTTTTTACTTTTTTTCTCTTTTCAAATTCTCTATAACCAAACTTTTTATTATTTTGGAAAATATTTGCACCACCTGTCAAAGTGTCGCTAACCACAAGTGGGAAACCACTAATAAAATTATATAACATAAACTAAATGCTACCAAATCTTCAAACTAAAAACTTAGATAAATTAAATAATTATTGCCTCGACACTGAAGCCAATGTCTTTCAAAACAACGCTATTGAATGATAAATCAATTTAATATTATTATTGTTTAAATTCAATCGCCTTGACATTTATGGATAGTCTGGTCATATTTTTAAAGCAAGAATGTTTGATTTGCTGACCATCTTTAAATTCTAAGCTTAGCCTGAGGTATACGAGCCGTTTGCAATTCTACCGGAAACGCAACGCAAATGGGATAATCTCGTTGTAACATTTTATGTCACAATCAAAGCCCTTTCAAAGTACAGTGCCTTTGCTATTCAAGACTCTCCATACCATAATTGATTTTTTTTATATCATCGCAAAAGAGTAAATGTCGCAAAAGACTAGGAGAAAGGAGGGGGAGGGGGGTAAAAAGCTTCTCGCAGCAACGCACTGCATTCGCAAAAATGCAAACTTCAAACAATTTTACAAAGCAGCTTTTAAGAGGTATTCAAATGGATTTCCATCTGATTAGATTACAGTTCAAAATGAGTGAGAAAGAGATGCGCATTTCTCTTTCGCTAATGTAAAACCGCAACTAGTTTTGAAATACTGCGCATGACAAAAAAAAAAAAAAGACCAAGATCGGCGAAAGCGGAAGTCGGGTTTAAGGGCATTGATTAACACGCGCCGGTTCTCATTATGCAGTACAGCGGAGTATAAACAGCGTACAAATTTCCGAAAGCAAGTTGCACTTTTGATGAGCGGTGAAATGAATAATTTAATTTGCTAGTTGTATAGCAATTCCGTAAATTACGCAACAAAGTTGGTGTCGACGTCGCCTACGTCGTTTCCACTAACATCGCATATGGCAAGGCAAGAGCGTCAATTTCTCGGTTTACAACTCGACTCATTATTTAATAAGGCTACCACCGCGCGTTAAAACTTAGGTAGAAGAAGTGTCGGCGAAACAGCATGTAAACGGTCACAAATCAAAACCTAAGAAAAAAGAAGTCGTGACAAAAGAAATACGATTAAGACTAAGCCAATTTAATTCGCGTCTATCAAGAATTTTTGTTTCGTCTTTTACGTTGATTTCTTTTTTTTTTGGTTTCTTAAGCTATTTCATTTTTTCGTTGGTCCACCCACTCGTAATAAACGTATCTTCTATCTTCCGAGTGGATTAGATCTCTATCAACAATCTTTTCTATCTCAACGTGTCAACACTATATTTTTATAAAAAAAAAAATCTTCAGAAATGAAAAAAAAAAAATTAAGAGTGAAGCAATCGCAACTAATTTTCGTTGCCGTAAGAAAAAATAAAAGAAATAATTTCGACGACTCGTTGAAAAAGTTTCAATCGTCAGCAAATGTAGATAGATAGATATAGAGTGAGAATTGTTCAAGCTGTCAACAAACGAATTAAAATTATGAAAGTAGTTTTTCGTGTTTCTTAATCTCACTTAATCATTGAATGACCTAGACAAGCCTATCGATTTCTAGTCCTTATGTCTCCCCCTCCATTAGATAGCAAATTCGGAAACAAAGATTTTTATGGTAACAGATTCTCTTGTCATGTTTCCTACCAGAAATTGCAATTGCTTTTGTTGCACGTAATGTGACGATATTCGGCGGTGATATTAAAATCGTTTCCCTTTAAGAGACCGTGTTCGCCTTAAACTTTCGCCAATATAATGTTCTTTAATACTTGTCACTTGTGATCGGATATATAGGCTACAGTATAAAATCCCAATTCAGCTGAATTTCTTTAATAAGAAAGAAAAAAAAAGTAAATTTAAGTGTTAATAATTGTTATGATGATTAAATAATAAATTTTATCTGATTAATAATGATTCGTCAAGATTGTAAATTCAGCAAATTTTTTTCAAATATTTATCTCCCAAGTTGTAAAGAAATACCAAGTTTACTTTTCGTTTAAATTCATTAAAACGTAAATTCCAAATTTTCTCCAACTCGTAAAAGCTTCAATTTTTCTGTCGCTAGAAGCACTTGGTTTAGCGTTTCCATTTCAAAAAACACTCAATTTTACGGTAGGCGGAGAAAGAGTATACCGTAATCATTTTTATGCCCGCAGTTTTGAACAAGTATCAACAATTTGTTAAAAAAAAAAATATATAAATAATTTGATTAATAAACTAACTACGGTGCCGGCATATTCTATTCAAATCCATTTCATTTGTTAAAGTTTAACGCAATTGATTATAGTGTAAAAACATATAAAATGTAAAAAAAAATAAATAAATAAGCGCTATCAAATTCAAAAATTATAGCTTACGGGAAAAATGATAACTTTCGAGATAATATATTATATAGTCGCTTAAATAATTCAACTTTTACTACTTCAACACTCCCTCAATAAAGGCAGTTGAAATAAAGTGCGTACCTGTCAATTTATAAAGTTCGATATTAAAAAGTGAGTTGGCAGCTTAAAAAAGTTTTAAAAATTCATTACACATGTAAAGCACGTACGAAACTTCAATTGCACGATGCAATCCTCAAAGCAATACTAATCTAAAAAACAGTTCTTGCAATTTTCGAGTAAAACGATGAATTCAAGAGAAAAGGCTGCACTTTATATTTAAAAAATAAAAAAAAAAAAGGAACTCCCATCGACATCATTAGATTTGATATCGATCGAAAGTCGGAATATTTCTACGCTGTTTTAGTTCCTTGATTTTCCTTTTTTTTTTTTCCCCCTCCAGAAAAATTTATTTTGTATTTAGTAAGACATAAGAATGATAAGATGCTCCAGGCCATAAACATATTAGGTTGCAATTACTCATTTAAATCATAGGAAAACATTTTCTGAAATAATTCAACGTATGCGAACGATAACAATATTTTGTTGCTTTAAAAATATTTTTTACTAAAAAAGGAAATAACGTACAAAATATTCAATAAAAAAATTACCAAGTAAAATAAATAAACAAATCTTACTGTATTTCATGAATTAAATTATTGATATTGTAAATAGTAAATCAAAATTCACCAAAAAGCAAAAAAAAAATAATACCGTATCTTTTCCAGATTTAATACGGTAACTAAAAGAGCAATAATGGTACATTATTTTATGAATATTGGAATAAAATAACTGAAACCGCGTTACCAAATTTAACTGCGTAAACCTTTAACTTGTACTGCAATAAATTAATCATTACTTTAAAATAATATCTAAATGGTTAAAATTAAAATATTTTTCATTGCTGCAATTGGCAATTCCGTAAATGCGTTAACTGTAAAATCTTGTAACCTGTCGAGTAAATTTTTCTAAATCCTCAAGTGCTTGAAGAAGCCGAGACTGGTAAAAACTATCTATCCCACTATTAAATCCATCCTTCAAACTGCTTCTGCTTCCGGTATATTACGTTTTTAGCTCTTCAAATTATAGAGCATTAACAAGTTAAAATTGCAGTGTAAAAAAAAATAAACCAAAAGTCAAACTCGAGATTATCGACGAAATGAAAACAAAAGAAGAGAAAGAGTGTAAAAGACCGCAATCTAACGGTTGACCGACACCCATTTATGTTCGTGTAGATCATCAATCGAATTGATATACGGTATAAACCACAAAACATAACCCTGCCGCCGATCTGTCGCCATGGATACCGTTAATATCACCCACATTTAAAATCGTAAACCCATGCTTCAGCGTCCAAATAATTCAAGTTTCGACATTATGTAAAAAAAAAATAAAAAGGAAATCATAGCATTTATAATCTCAGCATTTTTACAGTCAAAAATGAGCTGCAAACACCGCGTAATATAATGCTTCCGTACAGTACCATTTTTATATCATTTCACAGCTTTTCAGTGCTTTCAAAGTCTAGACTTTACACATTTGAATATGGCGTTTAAACTCAGTACAAACGCAAATTGCATTCAGATAAAAATCTTGCATTATTTATAATCAGTAATTTAATTACATTTCAACAGTATTAAAAAAAAAATTAAGTCAAACTAGTAAATTAGTATAGAGAATCAGCCTTTCCCCCCCACTTCGCGCAGCGCAGTTATTTAAAAGGCTTTCATTATTTAATTAGCGAAAAAAATCCAATCCGAAATGGAATCATCATCATTAAAATCACATTATAACTCCTTCTAAATCCGGCATACTAATTTTCCGAACCTTGCCTGCACCGAACAAAGCCGCTATTATTTTTGCTTAGCTCCCCATTCCAAGCTATTTCATGAAGCTTCAAAATGCGAATGAAGGGTGTGGTCATTAAAATTAAGCTTTTATCTGTTGATATTTGAAATCCGCTCGTTAATAAATAACGGACCCACCCTGTAATGTTTAATTAATACATCCGATAGCATTTTACTTGATATAACATTGCATGTTTTATGCGAAGTTAAGACTGTTAATGCATCGCAGCTCCTGCTCATTAAAATCCAACATAAACCTTAAATTAACTGACATAGGAAGTAGAAAAACCTTCCTCAATTTATCTAATAAGGTGTCAATAAAGAAACATTAAAAATATAAAAGTCAAGTAAAAATAAAATACTTTTTTTTTTAAATAAATAAATAAATAAAAAAGTGTTTTAATGGTAGCGCAAATCAATTTCAAGTCGAAGAGTCAATAGATAAATTATAAAGTGTGTGCCTAATAAACCCCGTAAATAACTTCTAAATTGGATAAACTCTAACAACTTCCTCGACATTTTCCACAATTTATTCTATTACCTTTAATATTTACGCAACTATAGAATTTTCTTTGCATAAAAAGAAGAAGAAAAAAAAGCCTTTCGCATCATTGTGTTTGTAAAAACAATAGAAAATGCAAAGAATGCTCGACTGGGAAATGTTCTTTCGTCTTTATAAGGAAACAGTTTTTGTCGTTTATAAAATAATGACAAATTTTTTTCTCTCCTTTATTTTATTTTATTTTTTTTTAAAAAAAAAGCAAACATACGTACGAATACTGTCGATGACATCTTGAGGAAAGAAAAATTTGAATGATCCTCTTTAAAAATACACCAAATTTTCCTCGAATAGTGAGAGTAGAGAGGGTGAAGAAGAAAAATAATAAAAATCCTGTGGCACATTGTTTATTCATGAAAATTGCAGACAGGAAAGCAATTTTCCTTTCACGAAGATTCGACGTAGGGTGCGCTCAATGAATTTATTTATCTGAGGAGAAAGTTCAACCGCCATTCGAAGGCACCAACTGACAGACGTCGATGTTAATAAAAAAATATATACTATATATACACACAAACCCCCATACCCCCAAAATATTAGAAAGGAAGAAGATAAAAAAAAACAGAGAAAATCGAATTTTGCTACCATTCCCCTTTTAAAATACGACATACTCGGATTATATAACCGGTTATTAGTCCATTTCCTGCAAATTTTACATTCAAGTCTGAAAGTCTATTCCACAAGCTATATTTTGCAGCAGTTAGACAAATAATCCGCTCACTTCTAGATGGAAGCAACTCACTGGAGTCACTGTAGCCAAATTGTAAATGCGTCAATAATGGTAACTTAAGGCGGCGTAAGAGAAAGAAGGAAATTCAAAAAATAAACAAAATTTTGAATAAATACTAAGAGACGCCACCAGTCATAGAGTATTCCGAGACCCCCAAGAGTATTTTAAAACCGTTATAAATTTAAAAACATATTTTAGCAATTACAAGTACTTTTCCAGTATACAAATTTCCAACTTTAAAAGTGACGCACCGAGGGCATCCTCACCCTCACCCTTAATTATTTTGCAAAAGAACCCATTGATTTACCAACTTCGTTTATTTTGACTGGGTTTTTGCGGCATATACTTGGTAAAAATGGCAAATCCTATAATAAACAAGTGCAGAGCGTGGCGCCCTGGACAACTATTGCTTCTGATTTTTGCTACCAGAAGTGCTGCTTACTAAGTAACTAATAAAACAATAAAGGTACCGGTAATAAGAATAAAAAGAATTTTCGAGCGCGGTGAAAATTAGAGGAGTTCCCCTTGGGTTCTTCATGGGGTCCCCGTTCTAATTTTAGCAACGAGAAGATTATTATACTTGTTTCTCTGGATCGAGTTTTCAGCGTGGATTTCAACTACGTTTTAACGCTTATAATAATTCTCAGAACAACTTAACAAGGTACAATACATTGCGCCACCATCTGTTCTGAATAATGTCTGTCTAAAGACTTACATGTAAGGGAGTTTATTATAAGTTTCAGCAGTAAGTAAAAGCCGCCAAAAGTATAAAGTACAGAGCTGAAATGTGTTCCAGAAATTCAAACATTATGCGGATGAGCTTCTTAATTATTTTAATTAGTCAATTTTTACTGTCCAATGGACAGCGAGGAAGACAGAGAGTCTTGAAAGGCCATAATGTCACCCCTTGTTAGTCAAAGAAGAGAAGGTAGTTCCCGGGCTCGAACGCGGTCCGTACTACACCCTTCACCTCAGCTTCCAATACTAGGATTACAGGAGTGCGCTAGGCTCCCAGCTGTATATAATCATAACGTACAAGTTCGCTGTGAGAGAATATGACGGCGTTATCCGGCATATAAAATTTACCTTGTCGCAGCACTGCTTGTCAGCTATAATATAGATCAGTTGGTATAGAATAGATTCAATGGAGCGTTCCATCAGAAAACAAAAAAAAATTAATTGCATTGAATTCCGGTTAGTTCCCATATAAAATTGTGGGCCTGATGGTAAATGTGAACGGTGTGTTGCGAAATTAAGTTGAACATTAGCTGTTCGTAAAAGATTTAGCTGTGAATCGGGGAATGCAAATAAGGTCAAGCTATATTCCAGCAATCGATATTATATTGGTCTCACGCGTGTATTTGCCCACTTCGGGCGATTTGCTGAAAAGGCTGTTTAAAGCTATACATTTTAGTTTTAACTCTTACGTTTCAGATTCCATTTTCGAAACACTTGACGCCGCCTTTTATTATGGCTTTGCATCGATGCGAACCGATACGAAGACAAAAATATGCAGATCTGACATGTACGTGAATAATTCGACAACCCTCATTTATATTATTGCCAATCACTATAAAATGGCATTTTAAAAAATAAATTTTATAAAACAGTCATTGCGATAGAAAAAATCATGACACCGGTAGCTAGAAATCCCACGATTTTATCGCGCCTATTGCGCTCACGGCTAAAAATTATTCGGTTACAAAATAAAATTCGACACAAAATAAGATATGTGGTTCCAAATCAAAATGTGATGGTGTTACATTTTATTTATTTACTTGGTAAATTATATTATTTTTATAATATTATGCATATGTTGACGTTTGCATGTGTCACTACATTTGTGTGTGTGTGTGTGTGTTTTTTTTTTTGTCAGAATTATAACTCACGCTAAAAAGAAAATTTCCAAGTAAAATTTTAAGCTTGGCCTATTTTTTGTATCGCCTAATGTTAACAAGATTTTTTTTTTTTAAATTAGAATAAATTATGATAAACGCGTACGTTCATCACGGATACATGAGTATTTCTTTTCCCTAAAAGTCTGTCGCACGATCGTCAAGTGGCTTTTCTTCCTTGGAAAAGTATTGTCACCTTGTCAAGCACCTTTTGAACCCCGCTGCGTGCTGGCTGCTTATGTCATTCAAATTAAACATCATAATTAATCGTCATTTCGTCTTATGAATGCCCTTTCACGCACACTCCGAGCGCACAATTTACAACAGCATGAAAATTAGTCAACATTACGGAATATTTGTATTTACTTAAGTCTAAAAACTTTAAAGCGCCTATTTTCTAATCATGCGCACTACCCGCATCCCTTCATTATAATCTTTAATGACTCGTAAAATGAAGTTTAACGCAGAATAAACAAAATAAACTATCGAAATGTTTCCGCATCATCACTTTAATAGAGTGAAATTTCTTGTTTCGAAACTAAAAGTTACCTCAAAATAGATTTTTTTTTATTAAAAAAAATATTTTTATGCTATTAAAATTTTAATTTTGTAGCTAGTTTTTGACTATAATTCGATTACCGGTACTAGAAAATTTAATAAAGTATTTAAAACTCTGTCAGTTCCATTCAAATGTCGACTCATTGAAAATGGGTGATCACGGTTCTACAAAAACATTCGTTCTGGTAAACATTTGTTATGATGATAATCAAAATATCAAATTAATAATTTTTTTTAATTAGAAAAATGCCTTTAAATAAAAAAATTTATTTTCATTATCAGTACTGGTATGAAAAATTATTAGAAAAACCGTTATGCACTGCAAATAGTGCTTGCATCAAAAAAGTTGAACCCTTCAGAGAAACTCCGAGAAAATGCTTCTAAAGAAACAATTCAATACCGGTAAATGCAAACTAAATGTAATGCCAATAGGCTGGGTATAAAATTCCCCTTACCAAATTATCCAGGAATAAATAAGACAACAAGTTTTATTATCTAGCTACCGTAATATTCTAGAAAACGTGCGAGGGTTTCGAGAGAGAGAGAGAGAGAGAGAGGGGAGGGGTTGAAGAGATGGATGGGGGAAGACGGAAAACATAAGTAAATAGCCCCCATCTGTAAGTTTGTTAAGACGGACACGAGGAGGGCTGTTGGAGCTATAAAAGTAACTGTCCATCGGTGGAGGTGATGCTTTATATGCATGAATAATAACCCATCAAATCAATGAAGCTGAAGAGATCCGGTTGCAAATGTACAGCAGTCGTTCAAAACCAAACCACCCTTCTCCGTCTCAACACTGTTATATTGTACACGGCTTTTTCGGATATACAGTATACTGTATATATATATTATGTAAAAAAAAATCTACTTTCCTGAACCAAAATGTAATTTCATTTTATTTGCATCAAACGTGTACTTCATACAATGTAGACTTCAACGAATATTTTTGTCTTTCAAGCACTGATTTGACAATTCATGCAACCATCAGTCAATACAACAAAGTTCAGCGGAATAAACAATCTTTTTTTCGTTGTATCAAAACTTTCTTTAAATTGAAAAATGTCAAAAGTCGATAAGACAACTTTTAAATAATAAAAAAAAAGTGATAAAAATTAACTTTTAATTCTAATTTTTCGCTGGCTTTCGTGAATCGAAAATCGAAACTACTAGACCAGTAGAAAACCGAAAGAAATAACAATCAATTAAAGTAATTAAGCTACTGTGCTGTAGTATGTTTGACTAATAAACTGCATGTTTCGGTTAAATGGTTTGATAACTTAATTAGAATAGTGTTCTGAATTAGCTCGACATTAAACATTACAATTAACGTTACAAAAAAATTTATGAAATAAAACTTTTAAATTACTGTATCTTAAAAATATACTACAGGCTATTGTACGTTTTATTATGTGTAATTTCGCTTTCGCGACTATAAGTTATATTTAAAGTCTCATTGTCACATAAATAAATCTTAACACAATTTTTTTTTTTTGTGCAGTGTTTCTTTAAAATGCTCTAACCTACGATTTTTTTTTTGTACTAGACGATCATAAATGTAACTGTATAAAAAGTATACTAAAACGTTGAGTTTTATTTCGCCATTAAATTTGATAAAAGTGACAATGTAATACATTTGTTGAAAAAGAAAAAAAAATAGTAGGATTGGAAAGAAACACAAAAGCTCGACGATGTTTCAACACAAACAAGGAATTAATCCATAAGTTAGATTTACTTATATTTCGCGTGTTTTCATAATTAAATTATCCGCAGTAAACTTTTATAAAAAAAAAAATTGTTTCGTATTTTTTAAATAAAATTATTTTTCAAAATGCAAATGCAAACCTGACAGCCATGTCTTTTATTTGTACGTTGCGTTTCTTATATATCTAAAATACTGTATAAATATACTATGGTAAAATATTATGCTAATCAAATTTGCGAAAATCACCTAAAGCATTTTGGAGTTACAAAAAAAAAAAAAATGAAATACTGTAGAAATAAACTAAACAAAACCAGCTTCTAATAGCAAGTAAGATCACACAGAAGGTAACCGTATAATTTCCCTATCTATTTAAATACAGTAGGCCCACCGGTATCTAAAATTAAATAACACTACCAGTAAATTAAATTTTAAAAAACGCTATGAAGCCGAATATGATGAGAAGTTACCTATACTAGGCGAGAAAAGCCGTGGTCGGAGTTTTGCCCAAAATGGTTTATACTGTTAAAGCTCTAAATTTTAACTGTCATTTTAACAACATAAACATAAAACACAAATCGTCAAATTGAAAGTGTGTACCATCAATTTCAACTTTGAGTATAAAAAAATAAACAAATAAAATTAATATAACATCGATTCAATGGAATGTTATCAATAAATATAAAAATAAACCATATTTTCTTTTCCTTATTATCAATTTAAGCAAGCGAAAATTTGGTTTCCAATGAAGCCACGAGCACAAGATTTTCAGGGAATGAATTAAACAGCCCGGATATACCTATTTCAATCGACGCGCGTCTTCAAAGTTAAATTATTGTCACACCGCCGTTTCCTATTTTTCATTTAAAGAATGTAAACCTATTAAAATGCTAAAATACAACTCTAGACTTCCCATTTAATTCGAATTTCCACCACCTACACCCATAATATCTAGGATCTAAATCTTCCAACTTTATGCAACTCCACAGTCCGCTTAGATAAGTACACCCAGAAAATAAAAAGAATGGGAGGGGGAAGGATAAAAAAAAAAAACCGCGGCTAAAAATCGATAACCTTATATAGCACTGCAAATAGTTTTTCTGTTCATTTGATTGGATGGTTGGACATTGTGCAGCGCCAAACTTTATATGTAGGCTAAGTTATACTCGCCATCTCAGTTATTCTCTTACACACCCACACACACACACACAAAAAAAAAATCCCCCAGAGTCGTTGAAATCTCCCAAAAGAAGTTATCATGGTGACTAAACAGATGCACGAACATGCATGTAAAAAGTAGCTATATTCCGTCTATATTAAAAGCCAACCCCCGTCGACGATGTCATCGACAAATGTTGAAGAACCGCATTATGTTTTAGGTTACCTCGAAAATTGCGTTTCTTTGTTTCTCGTTCAAATTTTCTATCAATCTACGAAATACACTATCTCATCCGACCGATCTCAGTCTGTCAGACGTATAAATTTATATAGATATAAGAAAAAGGAAAAGAAGAAGAAGAAAAAAAAAGGAAAAGTAGAGTAGTTTCCGACGTTTGATGAATAAAATGGTATAAATGGAGCAGACAGATGCCTATAAGTTAGTTGGTGAACTGCATGACACCGGATCACCGATCTCAACCTTTCCACCTGTCTCGTAAACTTCAAAATTAAATATTAAAGTGCAACGAAAGATAACAATTTTTAAAATTAAAATTATAGCAAACTCGAAATGATAGAAAAACATATCAATTCTTATAACGATGTTCGCTATAAACAATTTAAAAAAATTAAAAAAACAAAAAAATTCCAAACAATTTTATTTTTAAAGTGTCAAAAATATACCGCATACAAAATTTATTGTATAAGGTCTAAGAATAGTAAAATTGTTGTTGCAAAAATTGCGCTCACAAGGATCGGATTGAGCTTTTTTGCGGCTCTTTTTAAAACATTTTTGAGCCCCTTGTGACAAAATAAAAGGTTATGAAATATGGCACTGAAAGCCAAAAATAATATCTACGCCCTCCCCCCCATTTTACTTTTTTTTACATACCGGTAATCGTGTAATTTTGACTATTTTTTCGCGTCATTTCCGAGATATAAAACTCTTAAAATAATATTACTGTATGAAATTTTAAAATGTATCCAAAATGTTTGACAAGCATTTCGTCAAAATAAAATAATGCAGTTTGGTTTAGAAAGCTATTACAAGAGTGTATTATAAAAAATAAATCTTAAATTGAGCGCAGAATAAAATAATTATTATATTGCTTTCACGGTTGCTATTCCATAATGGATGTTAGTTTCCCTTAAAAACGGCAATAAACCTTGGTAAAATTACGTTCGATATTTAAATTTTGGAAAGATACCACGTTTTTTTTTTTTTCTCTTTTAAAAAAAGCAATATATAAAACTGAATACGCAAAACACCGAAAGCACAACATACTTAACCAGTCGCTGTCAAAGTCGTAATTTCTTTGACGCGTGACACAATTTTTACGACGCGTGTTTTACATGGTTGCACCGAATGACTTCGAAGAGTGCTTCCAACATTCTTTTTTACATGAAAAAATCGTGCGGCAACTTAAATAAAAAAAAAAATGGATAGTAAAGTATTATCCCCTGTTTAAAAAAAATATTTCTACCCGTTCTGTATTAAACAATTAAATGATAAACGAATAAAATATTAATATCCAAACTAATTGCAATATTTTTCAGTAAAATTAATAAATAAATAATTTTTAACACCAATTTAACGTGTTTACAAAGTAGGTTATTATACTCGTATATTGTTTAAGTGTAATAGTGTCACCTTGAAGCAAAGTAAATAAATACCACGCTGATTTTCAATTTAAAAGTTATAAACAATTCCCCAAAAATGCAGGTGATGAAGCATGTTCGTTCAAGCTTACTTAAAAATAAAAGCTTGCACAATTCCAGCATCCTCTATCTCCTAATATAAACAAAGTAAAATCAAAGAAAAAAAAATGGAAAATAGAAGAAAAAGCTGGCAATCAGTAAACCGTTATTTGTTTACGAATAAAAAAAAATTAAATAATTTTTTTTTTCCCCGATTGAAAGTTCGGTTATATTCTTTTATATAGAGCTGCGCGCTTGTTTACAAAATAACCGAAATTTTAAAGATAAAAATAGCAAAGCATTCTTCCGAATAATAATCTTTGAAATTTACCGATGCGCATTCAAAATTCAATTACGATATTGTGAAATGCTCAATATCTATCAAATTAAATACGAATTTTCAAACTTAAAAAGCTTTAGAAATGAAGGAGTAGATATTCAATTATGAATTAGAAGCCCTGTAATAAAGTTTTATCTCATCTCAGTTTGCTAAATAATACGACTAATCGATCAAGAGATCGCTGTTGTCACCAAAAAAAAAAAAAAAGATTACGATAAGTTAAAGTCAAATAGGGGAAACCAGTTAAGTTTCGAACCTAATTTAAGACCAAAAAAAAAAAGTATACCGTACTGAATTTAGTTTAAGGAAATTGTACCTAGTTTTGTTGCGATCATAATAATAATTTAGTTATTAATAAAAATTTTCATCCTTTAAAAAATGTACATTCACGACACGAATTGACAGTACATGACATGTACTGGTCCTGTGTATTAAACTCAGTAAAATTCAAATTTTCGCTTAAAACTTATTCAATAATTTTTTTTTTTATTAAAAATAAAATGTTTATAAATCCCAATATAGTTAAACTTACCGGTGTTTTATGTGTAAAATATGACAAAAACAAACAAGCCATTAAAATGTACCCAAACAGCATAATAAAAGACGGTTCGAAGAATTATCCATAAACTCAAGATTTGTATTACCGTATCATAGTCTCAACCTTTACAACTATTAAAATTTATAGGTTTAGCTTTATGTCGGTAGTTTGTCTAACTAAAATAGGTAGCCGCTAACAAATCGATACAAGCAATGCCTAAGATAGTAAACTGTTGTCTAGAAAGAGTCCCCCCCCCCCCCCCTTATTTCAAAAATATATGAATGATAGTTAATTATGCATACTAGTAATAGAATTCTTCCATCAACCGCATAATAAATTTAACATCTTCTTAATATTTTATCAAGTTTTATTTACCAACAGCTAACACTTTATACCGTGGCTCATTTACCTACAGTAGGCTACAGTTGCAAACTTGTTAAGAACCTGTAAATATTTTAAATAATTAACTAACTGTAGCCAATTGCAAATAACAACTTGAAGCATAAATTAATAAACAAGCATTTTAATATTACCCTACTGCTTTATAAATGCTATTTAGACTTTGAAAAATCGAATGCTGTTTTACCTTTAGGTTTATTTGCTATGTGTCCAGTTTAAAAAATCTGTCGAACGTCTTTTTCACTACACGTAGCCTACATGAATAAAAATAATAGTGACAGTTCAAGTAATAATAAAAATTAATTATCAAAAGTGCAAAATATTTTTCCAAAATTTAAATCTTATTCCCAAAAATCCATCTAATCAATTTAAAACGAAAGTAAAAGATGGGCGTGATAGATGGTGAAGGATGCACCTGATGCATTTGAATATTCTAAAAACACGTCGTTTTCGCTCTTCCTTCCCATTTGTAAACTTTTACTGACAAGCGCGTTTTCCCAAGTACAATAGAATTTCCATTGCGCATCAACAACAATAACAAAAAAAAAAAAAAAAAAAATTGAAAAGAAAAAAAAAAACACGAACGCAAATACATTTCCACCGATTTGCATACATCCATAGCAGCACGCGCTCCCCAACATAAATACGGTACTGTAGATAGCTATATTCACCGGTTAAAATAGGAGAAATAGGGGATGGAATAGGGTAGGGCAGGGTGAAAAAAAAGGTAGCAGTATATAGTACTTATAGAAGAAAACAAATCATTTCAATAATCGATCACGTTCAAATGAAAAGCGGATGGTTGTATGCGCGCGTGAGCACGAGGCGCGCGTAAGCGCCGTACTCGAACACACAAATTTTATTTGATTAACGCGTTGAATTTACATTTTGAAGCAATAATTGAAGAAATTCGTTGACGCATATGTTAATTATCAAAGAAGCAGACGAACGAGCGAGCGAAAGCATGAAGAACAAGGAAACGCTTGATATCGTGTTCTGCCGCAAAACAAGAAATGCTTTTCATTTCTTATTAACATTTTTTAATTAAAGATCTGTCGTGATGCCGACTTTCTATTCACTTTTAGCTCAAATTTCATCCTCCATCAATAATTACCATTCTCTCATTAAATCTATTTAATATCTCTGAACCAGTAAACCAAATTTTGAAAAATAAAATTCATTTTTTAAAAAAAAAACAAATCTTAAAAGTTCAAAATTCTTCAAATTAATTACATGTACATGTATTGTTAAAAAAAAAAAAAGCAATAAATTTGAATTAATTAAAAATAAATAACACATACCTTTGACGATGGGAACGTAAATGTTGAGATTGAGACAATCTTCACTATAATTTTTTAACGCGGATTGAAAGCGTTTCAGGTAATCGTAACGCGCGCGAGGAATCCGTCGGAGAGTTTCCGTCTCGTTTGAAATATCAGGAAACTTTTGCGGACAAACCGGTTTAAAATGATCGGCTTGTCGTATTCCAAGCCACGGCCGCGAAGTCATAGGTGGCATAAATCGCAATGCTCCGATGGGTGGGGAGGCGTAAGGAACGCCGAGATACACTTCGACTGGGGGTAAATTTTTATTGGGCATATTTACCACAATCCCTTGCAGATCCCCGTATTTCGTACTAATCACTCGCGTGCTCCTGTGATGACTAGCGCCGCTTCCACCAATGTTTAACCCTTGGATCAAACCTGCACCGCCCTGCAGAGCCATGGTCACCGCCGAATTTACATTGGAACCGCTAAAATCACTTTCACCAACCGCAACGGATGATTGGGAACTATCGCTCTCTTCGCTGTTTTCACTAACATCACCTGTGAGGACACTTAACGGAGTAGTGGTGGCAGCTATGACCGTGGATGGAGTGAGCCAGTGGATCACAAATAACATCAGCTGAAACCGCCACCACCACCTAACCCACTGTACACCTGATCTCTCGCCACCACCTTCTCCTCCTCCTCCTCTTCTTCCCCAACCGCCTCGTTTCTCAACAAACATGGTCACGCATCACCGTCATCAACGATATTTATATATAATCCAAAAATCTTGAATGTAATAAGGGCACATCCAACTTAATTACTACGCGTCTTTCACAATTTAACCTCCAATCTCTTCAAATCACACGCTTCGTCGACAATCTGCGAAACATACTTTTTATTTATTTATTTTGATTCGCTTCCACCGACTTGACTTTTTCAATTAGAAACAATTTACGGGAAAGAGAATGCAACGTGAAAGATTGTGTGACACGATCATCCGAGCGGGACTGCCGAATTCCACCGCGTTTTCAAACGACGATTTTCGAGGAATCCAAACATTTTTCAAAAATGCGTCTGCAACACCGCTTATTTTTTTTTTTATTTATTTACCGTCGCGTGTAGAAACGAGTTTAATCATTTTTCCGAGAAACAAGCATAGTTATATTTTTGATACAATAGTTTTCAGCGACGCGTTCGAGCATATTACCCAATGTTACTTTGTATTCCGACTGGAAACGAGCTGCCGCCGTCATTTTTATATTCCCAGTTATCGGTAGAAGCAACTACCGGCAAAATAAAGAAAAAGAAAAAAAAAATAATAAATAAAGAAACAATTTTTCTTCGCCGTAAATGAAGGACGAAAGAAAAAAAAAAAAAAAGATAATGCCTCCAAAAAATCCAATATTAAAGTTTAAGAAGCATCATTCTGATGAGGAGAAATAAAAACGCGCTTCTCTTAGTCACTTACCGCGCGAAAACAATAGAGTTCGATGATAATAATAAAGCGAGAGAAAAAAGCCAACATCCGCATTAAATTAATTCTTTTCTAACACTTACATCCGATATTATATGGCACATGATTAATTAATATAATCAAAAAAGTTCGACGATATTACCGTTGTTGCTGCTGCTGAAAACCACCTAACATAGTCTTACGCATCAGTTTATATTAAAAACAACGTCATCTTCGTTGAAAATTCCGTAAAACAGCGACAAACTTCCTTGTTTGCTGTCATAAAATCATTTTATCTTTTTCTCATCTCAAAAATTAATTGAGTGAGAGATAGAAGAAGAAAGAAAAAAAACTCTTTTAATTTTTCTTTTACTTACGTACACATCAAAAACATCCTCACGAGCGTAGTCGACTAATGAAAACGTGCACCGGTGAGAAAATCAGCCGTTCCATCCTTTTGAGAGTGGCAACAATTTCCCCGCAAGTTGATTTAAAAGTCCGTTGTTGCTGCTGCTGCTGCTACTGCAAAAGAACGTCAAGATTAAGTGAAGAAGAAGAAAAAAAAAAGTTGCGTATAGCGGTGGCGGCAAACAAAGTGTATAGGCATGAGTTGCTCGCACCGATCGTCTTCAAGTAGATGTCACTATAGCTCCCGCTGACAGCAACCGAACGAAAGAATGCCAGTTGAATTAGGAGGGAACGTGCGGTGGTGGTGCCACATTACGCTTTGGAACACGTCCACTGTTTCAGCTCGGGGAAGTTCTACTCATGCGCACACACGTTCGAGTTGGATGATGATGATGATGTCATGGCTACAACGGATGCTGGAATGATGCTAACGCTCTTTCTCTTCCTTCTTCTTCTGCTTTTACTCAGCTCGCACGAGATCCACCAATAAAAGTACATGTAGAAGGAAATAAAAGTTGGAGCAGCGAGAAAGCTGTCGGAGAAGGATCAGCGCTCGAACGCCACTTCAACTTGGCTCTTTAAGCCTAAAATAGTTTTCAAAAGAAAAAGAGATAAACAGTAATTTCCATTCATATTCAGCACTGCAATTGTATTTTACTGATATTTACTCGAATTTTTTTTTTTTTTTAAAAGAATAAATCGGTTTTTACGTCAAAAGAACTTACAAAAGAATAATAAAATCTTGATACTCTTTTCTTTTTTCAAAATTTGACAAAACTTATTCCAAAGTTTAGCAAACCTATTTACGACGTTATTGTCCGATTATCATTTAGATATTCAACTTCAAAATGCGTTTTAAATTTAAGCTGTTTTTAAAGTTAAAAAAAAAAAAAAAAAAAGAGAAGTAACTTCAAAATAATTTTTTAATGAAACTAGAGCCATGACACTTTTGTAACATTTCGTTGTCACCGAAACATCTACCCACAATTTCAATTAAAAAAAAAAACAATTTCACGCTGATCTCAATTTTTGTACCTTATAATAAGGTTGTAGCTACCAAAAACAGATCCATTAATATTCTAGTGAATATAGTGGAGGGATTATAATTATCATGAATTTACACGTGAAATCTTTTAAATTAAATTTAAAAATGCATTCATATTGGCTAAAAATCTGTTGCTACTTTACACATTAAATCCCAGTCAAAATTCCCAAAAATGAGCAATTACTTAAAAAAAAAAAAAAAAATAAGTAAAAAAAGAGCTTTTAAATGAAATGTAATCATAATTGCATTGCCAAAATACGTTTGTGAACTACGTTCCGCAACTACTGATCGTACTTTTCTTCACAACAAACACATAATAATAGTACCGTAGGTAAACTTTTACTGATTTCTGTATTGAAAAGAATAGGAATAAACTAATAAAGAATATTAATCTAATATGTAAAATTAGCTTATAAATTGCATACGGTTTATCAGAATTTTAAATAGGAGACTCGTGGTGCTACAATTAAACCGACTAGAATTATGTTAGTTTAATAAATCATAGTTTAAAAACTAGCATAACTGGTATTTAAATCAAAATTAAATCTCAAATGTTTTTTAATGCACGTTGACTTCCTTGAAAGCTTGGGTTTTTAAAACTTTAAAAACCTTCAAAACTTCATAATCAATATTTAAAAAAACCTTAATCTTAGATCTATGGTTCGCTTACTTTTTCCAAAAGTAAAATATTGGCGTCGCCATTTAAAACACTACCAGCTGAATTTTTCTGCACAATCTGTTATGCTATTGATAGAATCCCCTTAAAAAAAAGTTTCATCCGGAGCAATATGAAGTGTTTGGTTATGCTGGCTATTTCGAATTCATCGATTAATTGCTTTGTTTTCCTTAACTTTGACCTCGTTTAATACTTTAATTAATGCGCGATTGGTGCATATAGGGTTGTTATTGGCTGATTTAACGTTGCCAAGTGAGGTTATTCACTTCAAGGTTTATTGACTTTTATAATTTTGAAGTTCATTGCAATAATTTTTCATTAATGTGTTTATAAAATTTGATATTTTAATTTGCTTTTCAAAATGTAGGATGTTTGTGGGTGTTGGGTAAACCTCAGTGTAGCCTACAACAAAGCGAAAGCCGTAAAAGAAACAAAAAATCAGCAAATAAAAAAAGTTATTTTTAATTTGCCTTTCTAAAAATATATTTGTAACCATCAAACCATGATCATAACGATATTAAAATTTGTTCTAAAATTAGTGAATAAACCTTACAAAATAATTTAAGATACCGGACCGGTACAATGTAATCATTATTTTTATAAATCTTTGTTACCAACAAAAAAAATAATTTATTTTACCGTATACCGGTATTTTGGGTTTTTTTTAAAAGTTTTCTTTCTTTGATAAACTTCATTTTAAAAAACCAGTATTACAGTATAATATATAGCTTTTTATATTATTAGTGCATGATTGTACAGTAGGGGCCCTACTACTACTTGTTTTTCGTTTTTATAAAATTAACGTTGCTGATACTATTAAGATTTAGTTTGAAAATTAAAATACGAGGGTGATAAATACATTCTTTTTTTTTACTAAATGTCTTTACTTTTCAATACACTTTGGCCGTTTATAAAAAGAATTTGTATCCTCGCAAAAATTTTGAATGCACCGCGGTCTCATCGTCTATGAGGGACAGTTGTCAAGAGCCCAAATAGACAGAAATCCAAAGTCTGAGCCATAGGGAAAAGGCTTCAAAACAAAGTTTTTACAAAGTCTCAACATTGAAGGTATAGGGGTGCGGACATAAATAGTCATGCAAAATCACAACGTTCTTGCGCATAGCAGTCCGTCCGCTGGAGCATTCACAACTCGCACCGCAGTGAAAAATATTACTTAATGCGATAATACAAAAGCATTTTTACAGATGAACAAAAGGCATTTATAAGCAAAAATGTATTTATCAAAAAAGATGTACAGTATAACGAAAACAGAAACTCAACCGAGGCAAACAATAATTATTCTTAATAAATACTGTATTATTATGTATGATAGCATTTTAAAAACATTATTGTATACTGTAATATATACTAATTAAATTACTGTGCACATAGTCAATGTTCACAGTAATTTAATACTGTACAACAAAACGTCGAAGAATGGCTCAACTAATATAGACCCTTGGATGATAATCATTGGAGTTATACAGTACTGTTATAGACTACTGTAACTAGTAAATACTTGTATGGAGGACTCCCACTTTACTTTCTTCTGTCCCTACACCTGAGTTAGGTCGGCCAGGATGAGACATCACAAACCAAAAACCAACCAAATAAATTTCCAAACTCAATAAAAATAATTACCAGTACAAGGTAGGCTACCGGTATACATATGCTTAAAAAACTAATATGATCGATTTTTAGAGTTTCATGCTTAAAATACAGTTTTATCGTAGTTTGATGAACAAAAAACCAATTTCAAAAATTGAATAAAATAATTGTATCTAAAAAATACGTTATGTTACTATAGCAAATGTTACTGATTCTTTTAGCCGAAACGTTCGCGTTGGCTACAAAAAATGTCAATATATTAAGTCACCGCAGTGCACAACTTGTGACTTCTAGGGCGAACAAGATTTTGGTGACCGCTTTGTAATGTTTTCCATTTGTTCCCACGTGGAAAAGTTGAACCATACAACTGTAGCCTACTGTAACAACGCTTTGGTTAAACGCATGCTGTACGTACCTGGGTAGGCTACAGCATGCCTGATTAAAGCCTACAGGTACGCCGAAGTATTACTATAGCCTACTCTCAGAGAATTACTTAATCCTTTGAACACACTATAAATTAAAAATTATATGTACATGTACACGTGTACATGTATACGTGTATATGTACATGTACACGTACATGTACAGTTATAATTCGCAGTCACCAATAGTAGCCTACGCATTTGGTTTAATATCCTCTTCCTTTTTGATTGCAGAACCCTTCCGCAACTTGCTAAACTTACCCTTCCTCATACGGTCATACCCCAATATGAGCATGCTTAATACTTGGCATTAATTGCATGTAACTTTATATAACAATTAAGTTTTCCACAAAGCCGGATAAAAGAAAACAAACTCCTGCATGATACCTCTTTTTCTTGAGGGAAAATCGAGCGCCGATTAACCTTCAAAGTCTGACAATTCCATTATACAGCACAGAGCTGTAGCTACCGGTAGCTATAATCTTAACGAATTAACATAATCAATTAACTTACTTTATTTGGAGTTTCAAGATACATTTCTTTAAATTCTTCAGGATTCTTAATTCTAATTTCAAATGGATTGTAAGAAAATCCTGGTGTGCAGACAGCTTACGGCAGGTACCGGAACTTGATAATTTTGGCGCTAACGCAGAAGTTTAAACATTATGCTGGCTCGTATCGGCCAGGGCCCAAGTTAATATTATTTAAAATTTAACAGCAAGTTTTATTTTCTCGGGATATTAATTTGTATCGCGCTACAAAAATTTTACAATATTCATATCAACCTTTTGAAATATAAAATGTTAAACATTTCCAAACCGGTTTACTTCGTTTTTTCAGCAGCTTTTTTGACAAAATGTAAAAAAACGCTTGTAAAATGTAAAATAAAATTTAAGATAATATAAATTACAATGTATAATGTTTATTTAACAAAGTTTCGAAAATAACAAATAATATACTGTAGTTTCAACATTTAAAAAAAAAGTTTGTTGAAAAAAATAAACATTCAAAATTTACAAACTGAGATTTTAATACCGTTGGCTACTAAAGTTTGGTAGGCTCGTGATATTTCGAAATTATAATTCAAATTTTATATTACTGAATGAAGAGAAAGCTGTGGACTGAGTTAGCAACCTAATTTTACAAAATCAAATCATAACAAAAAAATAAATTTTATAATATTAATACCGGTACTGTATATGATGAGTACGCAAGCAATTACAATATTAATGTAAAGGAGAAGAATGTTTATCGCTTCGCCAACGCAATTCCTAAGCCAACCAGAGCTCCAACTGCTAAAGTTGCTCCCCCGACTATAGCTATTCCCATTAAACCTTCTACCAAAAAATAATAAACAACGTAAAGTCATTTCATAATAATATTTGCGAGGCATAACAAATTAATTTACCTTTCTCCATTCGCTTTTTAATATATTTTTCCAGTTCCTTAGCTTGATTATTATTTGGTTCTACCGAAATGAGTTTATCTATAAAAAATAATGCCGTTTGGTATTCCTGTTCGGAAAAGCAAGAAATTGCATTACTTCTAATTTCAATTAAAACTGGATTCAATACCTTTAGTCTAGCATTTCCGACAGATAAATAATATAAGTAATCTCTTTTGGCTTCGTCTTCACCATCTTTTAATAATTCTAAATACAAAATACGGATATTTTTCATATTAGTCACAGTTCTGAAACGTTACACTTGCAAAATATTCACCTTCCAGAAAAAATAATCCTTTCCTAATGTCAGCTGCATATTTACTTCGAACTAAACACCAAGCGTATTCAAATTTTGTACTTGAGGTTACCTTGCCGTTACTAGATTGCTCTCTGTATTGGTTTTCAAATTTCTATTATAACAACAAATTCTCCATTTAATATTATTAAACTTAGCGTAATGCGGTACAGTATTTTAACTTTCTGTATTAATTTTATAATGTCAAAACCAAATTACTTTAAGATCTTCGATGGGTACCACATCATCAAGCACAGAATCCATTACCTTCGTAATTATATAGCGACCGCAACAATAATCTGTTTCGTAAAAAAAAAACCATGATTAGGAAACGTCAGATGCGTTCAATAATTTGAAAATGTTGTAAAATGCAATGCCTTGGCAACCAATCGATGCAAAACAAAAAGTGTATAAATAATTAGCCTGATGGTAATTACGATGTTATGTTAATTTATACTCACTTAAGCACTAATGAATGCACAACGCTGTATTATAATATTGCTTTAACAATAATCAAAAGAAAAATTCAAACGAGAACCCAATGACACGAGGAAAAGAAATGATTATTGACAAAATATCACATGAGGATGATCACGAACATAAAAGATTTACAAATGGGATTTGCAGGATTTAGTTTTAAGCGGCAAACAAATGAAGGATTATTTAAAAATAGCTGTACCTTTGTTTTAAAAAAAAACAGAAAGAAAGAAAAAAAAGATATTATACAAGTAAATTACGTTTAAAACACAATTTACAAGACTGGATTAGAAAATTGAATCCACAAGGGAATAAACCAAGTTTGACCAACCGCATTTTAGCATGAATCATATGGCTGAAAATCAAATTTTATTTTCAACCTCAAAACGAATTATAATCTAAAATCATACCTTTATTTCTTTTAAAAAAAAAAATAAGTGTAAAAATTATTTTATTTTGATATAATTTAAGAAACATTTTAGTTTTAAATAATAATTATTATATCGAAAAATCAAGTAAAATAAAGCGCGTTCAGAAAGGTTGCCGGGGCTGATAAAAGCTGAAAGCGCACTTCGAGTGGAGCAGTTCATGTTTCAAGATGTGTGTCTGATATTTTGGTGCATAAAACATTTAAAAATTATGTCTCAATCAAGGATTTAATCGAAGAATAAGCCGGGAAATAATGTTATTTATTCGTCATACGACATCATTCTGCTAGCGATCGGGATAATTCCTTAAAATGTCTCTCAAAATAGGTGAGTTTTTGCTCTCTGGTCTTAATTGTGACGAATAGTGCACGACCTCCAAGCAAGTAAGCCATCTTGTGTTATTTCTCCACTGTTCTTCGTCCTTCGTTTATTTTAGTTGCGGACTTCCAATTACTCATTTTGGTTATGTTATCTGTTTCACGTAATTTATTCCCACGTATTAATAAACCTTAGCTTTCGCATATTTTTCTGACGTTTACGTACAAATTTTTTCTAATGAAGTGAGGGGGGGTTATTGACAACGGTGTATCTTGACGTTTCAGGTCAAGTGCACAGCCTACTGTATCGTTTCATAATCGTCAATTTTTATTCACCCGAATCAATACAATTATTGCTTTTATTTTCCAACAATAATACGCTTATTAATTAATAAGAATCGTTCAAAAGAAACCCCCGACCGAAAGTTTTCTAAAAATAATTTTATCTATCAAAAAAATGAAAAATTGTGATGTCAGTAATTAAAAATTTGCGTGAGCCAGTGTAATTAACTCTTAACGTGATTGATGAGGAAATTGTAAATTAATGTAATTTTTTTTTTTTTGTAAAAAAAAAATCAAGTAGTTTTGAGAATTAGCGAAATTATTGTAGTCATGGAGAATCCTTGTGGATCCGGACGTGTATTGGAAGCTAGGCGAGTGCAATAATGTTGAATCGGCGGCGGCGGTGATACATGTGCATATCACTTCCTTTCACAATTTCCTGATTACGCTTTTTCATCGGTGGTAACAGCAGCTGAGGTTTATGGACTTTGTAGAAAGGGAGGTAAAGTGTGTTTATGATGATCAAGTGTAGTAAGCCTAAGGAAGTGGGTGGTGGTGAGAAGGAAGAAGAAGAAAAAAAAGGGGTCACCATTTCAATTTTATGACTAATGGGCTTTGAATAATAGGAACTGACTGCAAATTACAATTACTTTCTTGAGCGATTATGCGCTAGCTTTTACGCATCTGAAGAGTACTGTATCACCCGGAATCGCTTAAAGGTCAAAAACCAGCAACATAATTTTTTGATGTTATTTATCGCTTGAAGAGTGCGCATAAAGCTTCTTTGAAGAAAATCTTCTATCGAATAATTATTATTGATTTAACTTCTGGTTAAAATACCTGTTTACAAAAAAAAAATAATAAGAGGTTTGTCGGTAACATTTAATTATTATAGAAGAAGAAAAAAAAAAAAAAAGTTGAAAGATAATTTGATTTTGTAATTTCGTCTGTCGAGTTAACAATTTTTCGTTAATTAGCAATTTGGATGGAAGGGTGGGTTTGGCATCTAATGAGATTCTTTTTGCTTAATATATTGTTTGCAGTTAAGAAAAATTGTCTCGTCGCGAATACATGCACAGCGTTGTCTAGTTTCCAATATGGGATGGAAGAGAGCCAAGACGTGACATTCAAAACTGTTATATTCGTTTCGTTCTTATTAACTCGAGCTTGGAAAATTCAACGCTGTCACTCGATGCTGTAGGAAAGACAATAATAATTATCCGGGTCGAATAAAATCACTCATCTTCGGAGAAGATGGTTAGCGAACGTTGAGGGCTAGTCAAAATAACAGTTAATTCGTTGTGAAATGTTTTTCTTGTTAAGGCACGCGACACGCTAATTCGCTATCAAAAAAGGAAGATAACAATTCATATCAGCTGCGCTTTCGATTGGTAAAACACATTCAATTATCAGGATTATTTTCGTGACTAATCTTTTGGTCATTCCCTTAGTCATTTCGACTGAATTATTTACGATAATAATCATCGTCTTTTTTTTTTTTTTTTTTAACCATGAACTAGATCATAAGTTCAGACAAAAAATTACCCAAATTATTTAATATTTTATTATTTTGCCTTGAAGAAAAATTATAAAATGCAGAGGGGGGGGGGTGTTCTTCTTCTGGTGTTTAAGTTTGAGGTCGTTCATTGTGAAGGTTCATGAAATGGAGGTAGGACTGGTTCGGTAATGATGTTGCGTCCGAATGAAATCCACTACGGTGTAATAGTCCGGTGTAAGTGATTCGTTGTAGAACTAGGTCAATGCTCGTCTGTCAGATCGTGCCGCGCACATTGCAATTTGCACGTACGAGCGAATTGAAACGCGAGATCAATTTTTGTTGTTGCTCGGATATATGAAATCCAGAAGTGTCAGCATCAATTTCAACTACAAAATCCACATTTTTTGTTTATTTATTTAAGAGAGAAGTTGCATTATTATTATTGCTATGCTTATTTGGGATTGCTTATGTATGTTTTCTTCTTCCGAGGGTGAGTCAAAAAATGTTTTTCAGAAAATATCACAACATGAAATACTGTATAATTAGCATTTCTGATATTTATTTAACTTTTATCTTGTAATTTCTAAAACACTGGAGGTTGACATCTTTTCATTCATTTCCTTATTATTTTATGAGGTATTTGAAAGGAGACTGTGAATTTTTGAAGCCATGAAACTTGTTTATTGTTTTAAAGTCAACGGTATTTGGGAGTTTGAATTGTTATTTGCCCAGTTTGTTTCCAAATATCAAACAGTTGGCGAGTTTATAAAAGATAATAACAATATTACAGTATTAACCTCTGTGTTTGCCGAAGATTTTCTGAAAATAGGCAATGTTGAAACTCGCACAAGTATTGGGATTTAAATATTAACCATTTTTATTGATGTGTGGAACTGAAATGTATTGATGATATTTTTCTAGAAACAATTTTGATTTTTTTCTTATTTCTTTGATTCTTCGAAAAAAAGAATCTTTCATCTAGATTGATGAATTATATTTTGTTTTATTTTAGCTAAACCAGGCGAGGAATCTTTCGTCATTGCCAAATACGATTACAAGGCACAAGGGAACCAAGAATTGGATATCAAAAAGAACGAAAAGTTGTTACTGCTGGACGACAGTAAGCATTGGTGGAAAGTGCAAAACGTTCGCAATCAATCGGGTTACGTGCCGTCGAATTACGTGAAGCGGGAGAAACCGTCGATATTCGATAGTATTAAACGCAAAGTGAAGAAAAAGCCGGAGTTTAAAACGATGCCTCTACCCAACACCGGAGCGCTGGTAAGTGTGGGCGGGGGCAACGGCGAGTTAGACATTAACGTCAACTCGGCTCCGTCAACGGATATTCCTCCAGAACCTCAGGTTAACTCAACCGCAATCGTGAAATATAATTACGAATCGCAGCAGGCGGACGAAATCTCACTGGTGAAAGGAAGCAAAGTGTTGGTGATGGAGAAATCGAACGACGGTTGGTGGCGAGGCGAGTGCGACGGACACGTGGGCTGGTTTCCTTCCAATTACGTTTTGGAAGAGGATTCCGACGTGATTTGCGGGCCGACGAGCGATTGTACGCCACCTCTGCCGCCCGGAGCTTGCATCGAAGTGGTGATGGCGCTCTACTCGTTCGTTTCACAAAATGAAGAGGAGTTAAACTTTCATAAGGGAGAACGGTTGGAGATAATCGAGAAGCCGGCCAACGATCCTGAGTGGTGGCGGGCGAGAAATAGTCAAGGCGAGATCGGACTGGTACCCAAAAATTACGTGAAAATTGTGAACGAAGATTCCGAGCTTAATATCACCGCAAACTCCGCTTCCGACGGTACAACCAATGGAGGGCTGAACTCGTCCGATTTATCGCTAGAAAATAACACTCAACGAATGGCGAACATGTCTTTGAACGAATCGCAAGGAGCTTTGAAAGTTAACTTGTCAAACAAGTCTTGGTACCGCGGAAATATAACTAGAAATTACTGTGATAAATTACTCGACGAATTAGGAACGGATGGGGACTATTTGATACGAGATAGCGAAACAAACGTAAGTTATTTATTCCGCAAGTTGCGTGTTTTTTTTAAAAAATAATAATAAAATAGTATCTTTGATGCTGAATTTTTGTTGTTTTTTCAGTTGGGAGATTTTTCAGTGTCACTGAAAGCACCGGGAAGAAACAAACATTTCCGCGTTCACGTGGAGGATGACGTTTTCTGCATTGGTCAGAGACGGTTTAACTCGATGGATGATCTAGTGGAACACTATCACAGGGCTCCCATTTATACGGGTTCGAGGGGAGACAAAATGTATCTGGTTCGACCGCTGCCTATCGTGCCTGGAGCAACGTGAATCCAAATGAATGTTTTTTGATCGCAATCATTTTCAAAGATTAACCGATCGTCGTGTGTCTAAACGTTTTTGGGAACAGAATTCAACTGATAGTTCGTCGCAGATTTATTAAGGCTATTAAAGTAAAAAAAAGAAAATAACTACGTACGTGCTTTAGTGACTACAAAACCGGTGCCATACTTAGTTAATGCAAACAATATTTTCTCAATAATAATAGTAATACAGAATGAGTACGATATTAATAATACAATTTTAGAGTCCAGTTTGCCTTAAGTATAGATTCAGAACATAATTTAGATTGTTTTTAATCCAGTTTTTTAAAACTTTTAATGAGGATTAAGCAGTTAATTAGAATCTCTAGTACCGGTAGTGCAGATGATGAACTCTTGAGAATCATTTTAGCCAATGTTCCAGTTATTTATTTGGTTTAATTATGCGACCACGCAATATTTATAGACTTGATTATCAACTGTATTATTGTTTAAGAATCTGGTGGACATTTTTCGAGAAGTTTTGAGTTTGTGAATTTTTATTTATATAAGTCTTAATTTTTTTTAAAAAAATAAATTTGAAGTGTGAAAAGTCAACTGAAAATTACGGATAGTGCAATGTTGTTAACACTGATTAATGATGGTTTTTCTATCCTGAGGAATAATTTCCGAACTACAAAATGATTATTAGAAATGTGCAAGGAATTTTCAATGCATTTATTTTATTGGTGCTTGCAAATTAATTGATATTAATGCGATATTTATTGAAACTAAAGCTCGAGTGTGTTTAGATTTACAGCCAACTTTAAATGAGCTAGATAATTTTTTGAGATTTTGCTCAACATGAAAATTGCTGTTGGTTCGTGGCAAAAATATTTGTTAATAAGTTTAGGCTTTTTAAAAAAAAAGTTTAAAAATTAAAAGGTTTTTGTGCAAAAAATTAAGTTAAGACATCGTCAATATCTTAAAGGCATTTGTGGTCACCTACTTTCAAGACGTTTATCGTGTTACCGTTCCCGCTATAGTCTCTTATATATGAGCACTAACTTTATTGGAGTTTATAAATCAATTTTGAGTGCCATAAGTAAAAAAAAAGTTTTTTTATAAAAGGATATTTTAAGTGCTTGTATTTATTCTAAGTTGTCTAATCTCCATATCTACAGATTTTCAAATATAACATAGATATAAAACTCTGAAAATGTTGGGCCAACTCATCGACGAATATTCGAATGTTTAAAATGTTAATATTTGGCGAAGTTGAGTTCAAAACAAAATTATACTCGCGTAAAATAACGTAACAGCTTTTTTGCGTTTATCTCAATATACGCATTAATCCTCGTGTCCATTTATTGCCTTACGTTATAAACTCACATTAAATATTTGTGCAGTCCTATCATTTAGCACGTTCATAAAGTGCACAATATTATTCACATGAATGTATAGCGAACGTTATTATAGTCAAAGTTCACAATAATATCCAGCAGAAATTTATTTTTGAAAATAATTGTGGAAAATATCAAAATGTTTTTGTACATCTAGCAGCTAATTTGAATTTGCGATCATAAAAAATTTGTTTCTTCTGTTTTGTAGAATATTTTCTTTGAATAAGTGTTTTCAAGTTTATTTATTAATAAAAGAATTCGTTTTAAATCTTTTCGTATATATATTTTTATTATTATTTTAAGTTGCGAATAATTTAAACATTTTCCAAAATATTCTTTTTCATTTTATCAACAAAATGTAGTCAAAGACTTAGAAAAATACCACACTTGTTTGGACCATAAAATAAAATCTCAAAAAAAAACCATTTTTGATGATGATTCAAAATAATGCGATAATTAAAAAAAGATAAGATAAATAAATTAACGAAGGGCTTTCCTAAACTTTTGAGATTGCGAACGCAAAAAATCTATAAAAACTTTTTTAAACTAATATTCTACAACTTAAGTAAATATTCTTCACTTACTGTAAAATAAATTTGCAATATACTACAAAACGTAGGAAAAGTTTCAAATTGCTAAACCGGTACTGCTGTTCACCAACAGTCTTGAAACTAGATGTAAAAATTCTTACTTCTAACATAGCAAAATCTTTTTTCTTTTTTTTTTAAAAAAAAAAAGCATGGATTCTGAGAACAAAATATTGTTCAAATGACTAAAATCCAATCTTCTAAATTTCGCTATCACTTTATCACAGAATGCCTTGATTTTATCTTCCAATTGCTAACTAATAGAACTTCTTCAGTTGTTCGTAAGTAATAAAAAACTAAAAAAAAAAAAGTCAAATTTTTACGGAAGATATGCATAATTCAATAATTTTACAATAGTATTCCACGGTCCCAGTCTGAGCCAATTTGGAATAAAACCTTTATATAAAGCCAAAACTCCTTCAGACCTGACAGTCTAAAAGAGTTAATATCGCATAAAACAAATTAATAAAATACGTAATAATAATATAACAGTACGAAGTTCTTACTTTAACTACGCAGTTCCACGAACTAGTGTATACCGCTTCCAATCCGCCACCACAATTATTTACAGATACTACTTTAAATTTCCTTTGGTTCATTAGCCTAGTCTAATAGATTGCGTAAATATATTTCTTCAGCTAAATTTGATATTATTTCATAAACATACTCTAACAACATCAATAGGAGTAGATGCAATAGCCCCAGCAAGACCAGCGATAGAACTCGATCTAAAGTACAAATTCGGAAGGTTAGAAAGGTCAAAAAATGTTGTAAATAATCTTTTAAATGCACGTCTTACATGAAGTGATTAAATATTCCATCTTCAATAATACCGGAATTTATGAAATACCTCTTTATCAGATCATAAGTTGGTAATTCGACACCGACGATGACTGCTGCCCTTTGAGCAGTAGGTCCAACTCCCTTAATTCAATGACAGTAAATAACACTATAAACAATTTCGAATTCTTTCATACATACTCGCCAAAGTCCACCAACCCCTTCTTTCTTATACATTTCCATAAACGATTGAATCATCGACTTTCTTACAAAGTCTTCACTTTGTGCCTGCATCCTTATCTAATAAAAAAATAACACATTATAAAAATATAAACGTATATTAAACAAAATCAAATCCTTGTTGTCATACTTTGAGAACATCAGTTGGGTTAGCAATAGATGCCGAAACAGCGCCTGTATAATAATTATGTTAAAATAAAATTAATTTTTTTAAAATACATTTTTTTTGCTTTTATCAAAATAATCGTTGATCATACCTGCCAGCATGGCACAAAAAACATTTACAATCATCCTTTCCTCTAATAAAAATATTAGTATTATTTTAGTCATAATAAAAATAATGTTAATACAATATTAAACTTTACCGGAAGAATTTTTTACTAAATATCGTTTTGTCGTGTAATAAAGTCCCATCTTTATTGTTCCGTACGTAGCTTGTCGAAGTACAGCTGGACGAATGCTTAATTGAAAAAAAAAAAATTAAGAAAATAAAATTCACTGTATACTAATTGAATAACACGAACATACCCGGAGTAAAGTGCTTTTAATCCTTCTTCGTTGGTTATTTTTTTTAAAGCGTGAAACATTCCACGATATTTAAGTTCATTATAATTCACGCTAACTTTTTGGCCTTGAATTTGTAATCGCGTTTTCGTAGTATCAATTGGAAATGTACCTATTAAAAATATAAAGAAAAAATAATAAGCTAATATTTAAAAAAAATTATTACATAACGCAAGTACTAAATTCGGCCACCACGGATGCCATGCCGCCGTAAACGAAAGGTCTCCAATCTTTAGCTCCCATTGCAGTTTTCATTATTTGAGCACAATCTGCAAATACAATTACAGTATTATTTTAATAATACTGCATTTATAAACATGTTATATTCTTCCAATAAATAGTTTTAAATTACTCGAATTTTAAAACACCGTAGAAATTGATTTTATATTTTCATCCAACAACCAACCAGCCAAAGAAATTAAACTTTTTTAAGTTTAGAAAAATAATAAATTTAGCAATATCGAAGTAAACAAACTGTAGGAAGAATAATAATTATATAGCATCAACTACTTTTTGACTTTTACATATTTTTGGCTCTAATAATAATTACTACTCAGAGTATTAAAAAAAAATTTAATTAAACGTAAAAAAGTTTGTATTTGAGAAATAAATAATTGTTAGTATCGTAAATGACTTTTTTTTTTTACATATAAAATATTTTTCTTCATTAAAAAACAAATCGCACTTACAGTGTATTAATGTCAAAATACTACCGGTATTTACAGTACGGTATAAAATATTAAATATTTACATAATATTCAATTGAAAAGAAAGCGTTAAACTCAGACTACGCTATTCAATAAATTTGTGATTTCTCATTGTGTTCACAAATTGAAATCACTTGCGATAGTTATCACAACAATGGCGAGTAATACACCATTATTGAGATTGTTCACCTGAATTATTAACGGCGATAAAGAGTTCATGCACCTGCTCATCACAGCTTTATGCTGCTATCTCAAGGTCATCGAATTTACTCTTTTATACTTTAGCCATCCGCCTACTGCCTATTAAACCATCATCCTGGTTTACTCTACTTTTTTTTATTATTATTATACGGTAGTCTCATACAAGTCTACCAATGAACGAATGAAAAGCGTGCCAAGATGGGCGCATGCGAAAGGGTTGAGATTACTCATAAGCACAAGTTAAATTGTGGAAATATTTTTCTTTTCTCCACTACGTTGACCACCTTCAACAACTTGAAATAATCTCAATAATAATCGTATTATAAGCTTCTACAATATTATCTTTTAAGCTGAGGATAAAAAAAAAACAGAAACAAACAAACTTTTCCATTAAAAGAAGTACAGTAGTGAAGTGCGTTTCCTTTTCCGTCCTGCTCCGAAAGAAAAAGTTAAAACATCCTTGAGTAATTTAATCTCGAGAGCCCACATATTTTAAGCCCTGCCATGCAATAACATCCAAAAAAAGAAAAAAAAAATGCAAACAAACAAGTTTTCAAAAAAACATGGTAATGTTATTTAGAATTACACAATGTTTTCGAAATCGATGCAAACTAATTTAAATTATGTGACCATTATTTTCAAGTTATTCCTGTTTTTGTTTTGTTTTTAAAAAAACTTTTAAGAGTAGAATAATTTTTTTTGCGAAAGAAATTTCACAATTTTCATTTATTTAATAATTGTTTTTTAATTATTATTTTAAGTTAAAATTTAACTTCAAATGTTGTGAAAATAACGGATAGGTGAGATACTGTTAGTAGTTGAGCAGATTATGTGATGAAACCATGGAGAAAATTGATGAAATTTTATCTCCGCCAGTGCAAATTTAATAATGATGACAGATCGTAATTACTTCCGATAAGAATTATTCAACTCGATCTAAACATTTGCTACGGTATCGAATTAATAAAGAATGATAAAGCAGGAAAAATTTCCGCTTACAACTGCAATTAGTATTATACCCGGTAACATTATCAGTAGGAGGCATAATTATTTGAGTTACGCAAAAAAACAATAACTTTCCATGCAGTTTCGACCTTGAAAATCACGTGTACTTCTCGTGCATGTTTCTCTCAACGCAACAGTCATTTTTACAATCATAATGCCAAATTAATTCCCAGCAGGTAAAAAAAAAAAAAAAACTACTGCGAAGGCACATAAAACTACAACGTAACATGTAAATTAGTTATATAATTATAATAGCCTACATATTGCTATGCCCAATCCTTGCTATGTCAGACAACGCTCAAATTAAAATTAATATTTTTTGTCAAAAGCTCCAAAACTAGAAAAAACCATTAATAATAATTATTATCATTCAGTTTGTGGGTAATACGGTAACCATAATTCAGAATAATAATAATTATGGAATTCAACTTTAAATAAAATCTAATTTAACTTCAAATAAAATTTCTAAAATTAAAATTTTATTATATTAATAATAAATAATAATTTTAATCGAGACTAGATTTTTTCATTTTTACTGCAAAACATGTATCAACTACATGTACCGGTATTATTGCACTGTACATGACATTGTATACTATAACCTTTCGGAACCTAGAACCAAAATAAACCGGAATATTATTCCACCGGTGCAGTAACCAACCTGTACAATGGTCAATGTCTTATTAGATGCGAGACATCTTTTTTTTTTCTTTTTTTCTATCGTATAAACTTCTATAGTAAACTTTCACCGTTATTCTGAATTTAGATATTCTTTAATCAATTCTTTATCTTCTAAAAAAGGGTATAGGTGATGCTTTTATTTGTTTTGGCAAAAACCACCGGTGTCTCGCACATTTTTTCCGCATGGTTGCGAGATCATTTTTTTTGTTTTTTCAATAAAATTTTACCATTAAACGTGCAAAGCAGAAAATTATTTATGTGTCTACAACTAAACAAAAAAAAAGTAATACTCACGTAATGTTTGACGTTACAAATGAGAAATTTCGCATAATCAATTGAAACGCGGTACAAATAACAATCCAATCATTCTCAAAGTAAAATAATACACTCAGACAAACTCCCGGACTTTATAATCAAAGAAACCGCACTGCACTGCACCTGCGAGAATTATTGCGCCGAAACGGGCAACACGAGCGCCACCTATTTCAAAGTCAGAAAGCACTCGACGATTTATTTATTTTTCATTATAATAAAAAAATTAATAGTGCTGTAGAATAATTCTTATATACCTTAATAAATAACATTCATAAAAATAACTATTAGATGTATTTTAAAAGATTTTAATGTTTTAAATAAAATTCTAATGGGTTATCGACTGTAATCGATTCTGACCGAAATCGATTATTTTCAGATGTTTTTGCGGCTGGTTTAACCAAATTTTGGTGACTTTTTGCGTAAGTTTCCCTTTTATCTCATCATTTACGACAATTATTAAACGAAATATAATTTGTTAGTTTTATTAGTGTTTGCCATATAAAATAAAATTTTGAAGAAATAATGGCACATACTTCAATCAATCAATACTTGCAACAGGTAAAGTAGGCTCCTGTAAAATAATAATGCATTCTGAGTTGATAATTATTATTTCACAATACCAATTACAGTTTGATTCTGCGATCCAAGAACGAAATGGCGATTATGCCGCTGTAAGATGAATAATTAGAAATAATGAGTGTTGTTTGATTGAATTCTTAAAATATAATTTTAGGAGCTGTTGTCGTTCAATCATCCTCATGTCGCAAATCCTCGATTGCAATTGGAACGCCCAGAATCACAAGTGCAAAGAATCGTCAAAAATGCTTTTGATGAAGTTATGACATTTCATTTGAGGTTAACATTTATATTTCCCACAAATATAAATTAAATTTAAAAGACATTTTATAATTTTTGAATTTATTTTTTCTTTAGGGCAGTCTATTCTATTTCTAGCCATGATTTAAATGAAGCATACAAACAACAAATACAACTTGTGCAATATCCTTATAGCTGAGTGAATTTACAGTAGTAAATAATATCAAACTTTAGCGATAATTTCCTTAGTTTTTCTACAGCCTTTCATAGGGTATTTCAAAGTCAAAAGGACGAAAATTGGGCATTGCCTATTATGAACGCCATTTGTTTGGATTTGCGTTTGTTTTCCAATCATGTAAACTAATATAGTTTTTTATGCATAATGTATTTATTAACAAAATGTTAAATATTTAGGCTGTTAACAATGTTTCGCAAAATGATAAAAATAAGAAACCTGAAGAACTAATAGAAAAAGCTGCTGACGTGCTAATGAGCTTATTTCGAGTGTGTGCAAGTGATAAGTATGAATTTGCAGAGATCATTCCTAAATGTTTAAATTAAAAACAAGAATAAATTTTAAAGTCGATCATCACCTGAGGATTCAAAACGAAAAGGAATGCTTGTTCTAGTTAATCAACTATTTAAGATTTATTTTAAGGTATCGGTTGATTGTTCTCTCGTCTATTATTGAATAATATTTTATTGAAAATAGATTAACAAACTTCATTTGTGTAAACCGCTCATTCGCGCGATCGAAAGCTCGAATGTGAAGGAGCAGTCTGAAATTGGGCAGATTGTAACTTATCGGTGAGTAGTGTAATAATTCTTCTATAAATTTTTACCAGATGATTTACTTTTTTAAAATTATCGTTAGATATTTTGTTGGACGCAAAGCCATATTCGACAGCGATTTTAAGACAGGTTTGCTTACCTTTTTGAATTATTTTAAGTATTTGTAATTTATTCATTTAATTATAGCTGATGAATGCCTAACTTATGCTTTCGAACATTGTCATATTAGCAGTCAAAAAAATAAACGGCAAATTTTAATATACCTCATCCCCGTCAAAATATTATTGGTAAGAATATTTCTGCATTTTAATAATATTGTGTCTTTAACAAAATAAATTTTAATAGGGATTTATGCCAAAACTTGAATTATTGCGAAAATATAATCTGACGCAATTTGAAAATGTGGTGAAGGCAGTGAAGTAAGATTTTGTCAAATTTGTTTTTGAAAAGAAATTATTAACAATATTATTAATTTTTTGCTAGAGCTGGAAATGTAGTGGAATTAAATAAGGCAATGGAAGCGCACAGAGATTATTTTGTTTCAGTTTATTTAATTCTGGAAAAGTTAAAGATAATTACCTACAGAAATCTTTTTAAGAAAGTGTAAGAATTAAAAATTAAAAGTTGTTTCCTTGAAATTTATTTACATTTTTATTTACAGATTTTTAATGTTAAGGACTTACCAAATTCCTTTAGTTCAATTTATAAACGCGCTAAAATTTGCTGGCGTAAGAATTGTCTTTTTTTTAAAGTTTTATTCTTATTCTTACTTCTTTTTTTTTAGGTTCAAGATATCGATTTGGATGAAGTAGAGTGCATCATCGTGAATTTGATATTTGAAGTATTAATATTCTTAACGTTTAATAACAATAGATTTATAATTCTTTTTCTATTATAGGGGAAAATTAAAGGTTATGTTTCTCACCAACATCAAAAGCTGGTAGTCAGTAAGCAAAATCCTTTTCCTCTCTTATCTTCAATAACTGCAACAGGAAATTAAAAATTCATCTTTTTGGGGGGATCAATTTCACTGTGCTTTTTAACATAATTTTTATTACATAAATAAGATCATTTTTAAATCAATAAAATATGATTACAATTCAAATAGTGAATATACATGTATTAATATACCTTGTTACTCTACAAAAACAAACACACACGACTGGTTTAGGCCAAATCATGTTATGTTAAGTTTTAAATTCCAAATAGATTTAAAACGAGTCAGCAAAATTAAGTTTAAAACTGAGAAACAAAAAAAAAAAAACTTAAAAAATGATGACTTCAATCAATTTTTTTTAAAGAAAGACGTATATTGCTTTTTTTTATACGTGTAAAATTGCAAATATGTTTAATCTTACATTTTAACAAATAGCGATATGATTAAAATATTTAATTTGTAATAATTCTTATGCTACAGTAATGACTGTTCGATCATAATCTTGTCATAGCCTGAAGGAATCGGCTGAGAAATGTCCTCAAAAAATACATCCAATATAGCACCATCTTCAACTGAATCAAAAATAATAAATTAATGTTTTTTTTTAATAAAATAAAATAAAATTAACAAAATTTTTACCATAGACTACAGGATATAAAGTGCCTTTAGCGCCTATTAAAGGAGAATGCAGCGGCTTACCATTTAGAAAAAAGTTCAATTCAACATGATCGTACGTTACTCCCTAGTAAACTATATTAGAATTCATATTTATAAAATAAACAATTAAACTTATACAATAATGTCTCCCTCTTGAGGAATTTCGGCAATCTTTCCCTTTTCTTCATTATTATGTCTGAGAGTGCCTTCAGATGTTAATACCCAACTTTCCGAATCATTTCCTAAGGGTACTTTATTGAGATCAACTTTTTGCGTGGCGAGACCAACGCCCCATAATCCTAAAAAAAAATATTAAATTACAAATTGCTACTGCATGTACTGTATACGGTATTTCCAAGTTACCAGATTGTTGCAATTTAATTTCGAAATAAGCTTTATCTTGAACGATTGGAGCATTAGCTAAAGCCGCACCACCTCCGCAAATTCTATGGCCATTTTTTACAATTACAACTTCATTACCTAAATTATATTAAAAAAAACATATGAAATAAGGCAAAAAAATGAATATTTATTTCTCCACTTTTATTACCCATTCGTGTGGTATCTAAAACGACTGACGGCATTTGACGTTGATGTCCTCGTGCCTGAGGAGTGGCACTGCCATGTAAACATTGGCGAATACAATAAAAACACGATGCCATTATTCCCTTTGAAAACTACGATAGCAATGTCAAGGTGTTTTATGTTGAACTTTATTTTCCTAATAGAAATAGCGGTGAATACTTATGAGCCATTTAAAAGGTAGCCATTGAAATTTCTCATCGGCATGATGGGTGGTTCCCAAACTAGGTTGGGAAGAGACACATTAGAGAGCCTATATTATATTTGGGCAAGAAAGTGGTCATTAGAGAAAAAGCCGCCATGTTTCTCCCAACCGGCTGGCGTACATGCATAGCCATATACAGCAAATATCATTGCTAACTTTCCTAACTTAGCTAAAAAAAAAACGCAAATAAAAATTAATTAATGCAATAATAAATTATTTCAATATATTGCATTATATTGTCAACAATTTATTTTATCTATTACTAAATGGATAACTAAAATGGAAACTAATAAGAAGTGAACTATATATAGCACATAAAAACGAGCTTAATTAACCGCTTAAAATTTCTATTATTCCACTTATCTATTTCATTATGAACGTTGGT
>JAQGAZ010000417.1:0-63824 GCA_034692225.1 Polydesmus complanatus | reverse complement strand
TGGGCCCTCGTGGGCCGCTGTATTTGGCAACCGCTTAAGGGATTTTTATGTTAAGGGTTGTCTGAGTATTCCGCCCTTAATACGAAATTACACTGTACTGTATATGGGTTGGACGTTAGTTTATGAGTTGAATTTAATATTTTGCATTGAAAAGTGATGATTTTATTTCTATACGAGTCATTTGAAACTTTCCCTCCCTTAAATTGTAAGTGTTGGAAATGTCCGATAGAGGGCGACAGTAGTACTATTCAACTCAAACCTATAATTTTTTCAACGTCTAAGGTGGGGAAAGGGGGGGGGGGGAGAAAAAAGGGGTGGCAAGTTCAGGGTATGTGCAGGGTGTGTGTAAAATGAGACGAATACAAAATTTCGTTAATGAAACGAAATTTTAACAACTCAGCAATAAAACAAGGATCTGTTTTGTGACACAATAAAGAAAAACATGTTATCATTATTATTTACATATAAAACGAAACGATATAAAATTTTTAACGCTACATAGTAAACGATTTTAATTGATGAAAATCATCTTAATTATTTCTGGTAACGTTTAACGCCACCAATTTATTACAATATTATTCTCGGAAGGCCAGATTAACTCAAGGTCAGGGCTGTCCCAAAAAAAAAAAAAAAGAAAAAAAAAGCAACTTCTGGATTAATTCTAGTTTTTCGAAAATTTTATAAACTAACCAAAAAATTTCGTTTTACGATTTGCGTAACAAGTTCTGTTTACGTAACAATCAGTTACGCATTATTTTAATAGCTATTTTATTGCTCCCCCAAAAAAAAAATACTTTAAATTCCATTTGTGATAATAATAATTGTGTTGAACTGTTATTTCCCATTCGGAAGAAGGAGAAGAATAATATTTTGTCGAAAGAGTTAATGAAAGATAAACCCGTAAACGCCGTTTTAAAAATCAATAAAAATTACACTTTTAAATTACGCCACATACTCTGCAAATATAATACGGTAATAACCGTAATAACGTACTTACTGCGAGCTCTTCAAAACTTTATTATAATATTCTCGATAACAGATATAATTCAGAACACGCATTTTTCGAGTTCCAAAATTTTGATTGCTTTTTTTTTTAACTGATTACAAAAAATATATATATCTCGGAGAAAAACTTCCTATTTAATAAATTAGTGACGAAATGGTTTTTGTTGCGTGATAAAAATAAGCAACGTAATTAAGTGAAAACAAAGTCAAAATCTTAAAATATATCAAATAATAAGTTTGGTTTTGTAAACAACATAAACTTTTTTTATCTGTTTTTTTTTTTTATTGTTCTCTTAAGAGGGGGATAGTGATAGACAAGAGTCATAAAATATATACAGTGTCCGGACAAAATCACATGACCCACAAGGAAGTAAGATTACATTACTTCAAATGGTCAGCAGCAGCAATTTTAATGGGGAGAAATTTTAAGGTCGGCGATTCCGCGCAGAGAAGAACCCGAATTTGAAGGAGAAATAGACATGAGCAGGGGCTGGGTGACCACGAAAATAGAATGCAGATAAAATAGAGTAAAAATCAAGTAGGAGAAAAAAAAAACAAAAAAAATATCCGATGTCAGTTAATGCGAAAAAGGAAAAAAAAAAAAAGATTTGTATATCTTCTGATTTATGTTGTTTCGGAGACTGGACAAGCCACTTAACTAAATGGGAAAACGCTGTTTTAATTATTAGTATGACTACCGTCACGTTGACAATAATTAACCGAGCGTTAACAGCCAACAATTGAGACCATATAAAAGAGAGATGGTAATAAAAAAAAAAGCTATTTTTGGGATCGATAATAACAAATTTGAATTCAATTTTGAAGAAAAACAAAAATTTTACCAAGTTAAATTTACAAGAATTTTTTTTTTTTATTTTTATTATTAAATTAAATTAAAGGGTAATTGTTATCAAAAGTCATAGTGTGTTTTTTTGTATATTAAAATCGTAAAAAAAAATGATAGTGCGGTTGGTGGTTTAAAGAGATAACAAACATTTTGTAATGCTTCCGGATTTTCAATTTCTCGAGGAAAAAAAAAAAAAACTCCTCAAACTTTTTTATTTTTTATTTATTTATTTTTTTTTTAATTAATTTAATTGTATTGTGTTTCGATGAGACGAGTTTTGCTATTCTGATTCGGAATATTTTTGCGTAAATTTTTTTTTTTTTTTTTTTTTGCCATCAATTACGCATGAAAATTTTTGATTTGGTAAGTCGTAAAAACGGGCCAAAGCTAAAAATGTGGTCAAACTTATTATAAGACGATGATTTGATATCATTATCAGCGCGTTTATTGATGACCCGATGAGTAAGATGAACGCGTGATACAATGCGATGCTTTTAATCAGCAATAAACATTTGATTCCGTCATCACTCTTTTACAATTGCGCTAGCTATAATAAATGATGATGAGTCGGATTAAATTCACGTTTGCGAAAGAGAAAAAAAAATTATTAAACCTGCTAAATAAACTATCGATAATAATAACATCGTTACACCCTAATAATTAATTAATTTTTTTCCGAACATTAAAAAAAAAAAAAAGTTTAAATGACTCGCCCGGTTTTACAGTTGTAAATACAGTAATTATTTTTTTTTTTTGCAGCGGATTAAAATGATATCTACCGTATATTTTATAAATACGGCAAACGTTATTTTTATTAGTGTCAAAAAAAAAAAAAAATTAAAAAAATTATTATACGGTGTGTTTTTCAGATATCGAAACTTGGCTCGTTCTATTTACATGTTCTCGATTATCTAATTATTATTAACCGTAGTAAAAAATATTTTCGTTCGAATTTTTAATACTAAAAAAAAGTAAATATACTGTAGATTATATTAATGTATTATTATGGTAGACCACATAAGTTCCAATATTGATTGGAAAATACCGGTATATACTCTATAATCATAGTAATTAATTGATAACCAACGCGCATTAAAAAAAAATAGAACAAATATCGTTCATTTTTTTTTTTAATACGCCCTCTCATTTAAGAGATTTGCGGATGATAGCGCATCTAATTTATTACGTTCTCATTAGCTTAATAACGTAATATCGTAAACTATTGTAATATCACTTAATTCGACAATTAAAATGAAAAATAAAATAAAAAAATAACCGACGTTAAAAATACAGGTTATTCGACATGCAAAAATAATAACGAGATTTGATTTACGCGACGTTTCTCGAACCCCTATATCGATAACAAAAATCGGAGTACGGATTATGTACTCCTATTGTCGAGTTATCTGCTAGTAAATAATATTTACCTAAATTTTTATTAATTTTTTTTTTTTTTAATATTTTTAACCACTAATTTACTTTTCTTTTTTTTTTTTTTTTTTAAATACGAAAACAAAGTATAAAATATTTTTTTTAGATGTAGTACTCTAAATTCAACAAGCCTTGTGCATTTGTAAAAGCACGATTAGAAAAAGTTTTCGAAAATAAATTGACGTACGTGCCAGTGTTTGGCGATTAAAATCTTTTTCTTTTTTTATAAATATAGAATTAAATTGTTTTTTTTTTTTTTTCTTGGTAGTTTGCTGGGGTAAAATGTAGGAGCTGTTATCAGTCTGCGGTTGGATGATTTTTTGACTTATCAGCTAAAATACTCCAACATAAATAAAGCTTTATATATTATTACGTGCATTGACGAATAGGGAAAAAGAAAAAAAAAGTTGCGCGGACGAAAAAGCGGTTGAGTAAACATGGTTAGAGCAAAACCAAAAAACCTGCGAGTGGGAAAAAGAAACTTGAGTGGAATTAAATATATATTTTTCAATTTGTTAAGTTTGAAAAAAAAAAAAAAAGAAAGATAGAAGAAGGAACAAATTCGGAAGGCGAAAATGATAGAGAGCACAACCGGTTGTAAAATGTTGATTGATAAAAGTCGGAAGTGATAATTAGGAGCTCGCTTTGCCTGTTTCGCCATGTCCGATTATTTTGCTTTATTTAATTTTAGAAAATATTATAAGGATAATAGAAATTTTTTTTTATTATTATTTTCATCCAGCTGTTATCATCTGTAAGGATGTGATATTATTTAAATGATGAGTGCGTGTGGCGTCGCTGTAAAAGCGCATATTAATTAACGCGTAAAGCATTCAGCCAAAACAGTTTTATGTGGTATCGACAGCTAAAGTTGTTTGTTAAAGTCGACTTTTCATTAATTATCACTTCATGAATGATTATCATATCGTTAATAAAAAGATTAAAAAAATATACATATTTTTTTTTTTTTACAAACATTAGCTTATTTTTGTTTGCGAGACCATCGGCTGTTTTTAAGCTCTACTAACTCAGAAGAATGAATTGATTGGAATTAATCTTAATCAGTTTAAGAAAATTTCGAAGAAGCTAAAACCTGATTTAAACTTCTATTTTTTTTTTATTATTATTATTCATTAAAAAAAAAATGTATATTAATTTTTATTGTTAGGTTGATTTTTTATAAAGTTAATTGCGGTTAAACCTCTTTCACGAATAATTAGATCAATCTCTCATTATCAAAGTTGTTTAACGATCGTTTTTCTTTTCGTTCGCGGATTATTACTTTCTGATTAAGTTTCGTTAACGTGATTTTTAATAGCTTTTAATTATGATGACAGATGGTTTCGATAAAAAATCGAAACAAAATGTAACACGATTTTTTTTTTTTTAATATCTCTTCGCCGGCGGAAAACGTAGATGAGCACTACAATCGACCAGATAGGATTTTAATATAGAGAAAGTTCGTATTGAACGAGATCAAAAATTATTGTTAAAATCAATTGATATTAGAGGGGACAATACATTTATTTATATTTTGATACGTTTTTATATATCCGGTTATGACGTATATTTTTTTAAAAGATGATAGTAAATACAGGGCGAGTGTTTACATTGTTATTTGAACTTGAAAAAATATTAATTAAGAAAAAATAGTTTTTAGAAAATTAATTTTACTTTTAAATTTCTATTCCGTGATCAATTTTAATCTTTTAATATTAAAAACACTTTTTGTGGTAAACCGCTTCTTTTATAATGTAAATTTTTATGATTTGAAGATATAATAAAAAAAAAGTAAAAGTTAGCGGTGTGCTGGTGTAAACAAAACTGTTTCCATAAATTTATCTCAATTGCATTTTTATTTTGAAATTAGCATCAAAAACTGTTAAAAAAAAACAACAAAAAAAGTTAAGAATACAACAATTTAACTGAAGGCTGAGATGTTACAAACAGTGAAAAAAAAATCTTTCGCTCTCAAATGTTGGAAAGATTTTTCGGTTACTCGGATGTAACAAAACTCGGATATAGCGTCATATAAATTCTTTTCGATATAAGTTTTAACCGAGCTCTTACCTATTATATTTTATGTTTGTAAATCGGATTTTAAGTTTTTGATGGCAACAAAATTTTTTTAACCAAATGAGATTACAATAACGTTCATCAACAAGATTTTTTGTAACAAGATCAAAAGTTAAACGAGCTTAAAAAAAGGTGTCGACAATTTAAAATTTTTTTTTTTTTTTTTTTTAATTTTAATAATTATTGGTACCCGCAATATAAATTTAGCCTCATCGCATAAAAAACGAAGACCCCGAATAAAACCAGATTTAACTTAAACGATTAAATAACGGATTTAAACTATTATTAACGTCATTCAATTTCTAATTCGTAAAAATTGAAACCATCTCTAATTAAGAAGTTGCGTGATTGGCTCTCTTATTAGCTGCGTCTAAATTTATTTTTGTGTGACCGAGGCGTGGTGTAAATCAAAGGATCACATTTTTAGAAAATGGAACCAGTGATAAGAAAAAAAAAAAAAACTCGAAAGACAACATCTGCGAGTGATGAGGAACTGCGAGCAGCAAAGCGTTTCACTCTATTTCATGATTGGAAAAATTGTGCGAATAGCAAGTGGACGAGTGCTCGATGCCCTGTGACCAGATAAAAAGCTACAAGAATTCAGTTTGTAGAATTGACAAGCGAATCCTTTCGTTAATTTTATTCCGCACACAATTATTTTCTGCTAGAAAATTTTTTTCAAAAAAAAAATAATGTTGACGTGTGTGTAGCCGTAGCATTAATTTTTGTCGACGAGAAGGGGTTGTTGTTGTTATCTTTAATTTTAACCATCTCTTGATTGGAAAAGCATTCGGAAAACAACTTTACGGACAGTTGCCCACTCCTCTTACATATTTTTCTTACTTTTTTAAATTTTTTTTTTTTGAGTTTTAGTTTTAAATGCAAATAAAAACAATTTGTCACAATTGGATGGGCTATTTAAAATTCTCGATATTAATCGACATCTTTTTTTTTTTTTTATTTTTATTTTAACACATCCGATTAAAATTACTCGTATATCAGGTTAAAAAATATATTATCGATTGTCAATAGTTTTCTGATTTATTTTCCGCGCTTCGCGCCACAAACTTCTCAAATTACTTTTTAGGTCCCTCTTAATCTAGCAACGGAAATGTCATAATTTAAAGCCATAAATTAATTGAACGTTTTTTATATATTTTTGTTTTTTATCTTCGTTTTTCTGATTTGTTAACATGTTATCCGACACTCAACTCGAGGGTGTTAAATCAAATCAGAGCGAAAAATAGAGAAGTTCCGGCTTTTATTCACCGAGTCCCGATGGACTCGCTCGAGGACTTTGTGTCAACTAGATATAAATTTATGGGATGATGTTATTTTCAAAAAAATAAAAAAATAAAAAATATTGTTTAGAAATCCGCGAACAAAAAGTAAGGTTATCAGGTAGAGATAAATTTTTTTTTTAACAAATAAACAATAAAATATACACAACGCATGTCCATTATCTTTTTTAACTAATAATAATTAAGTGTTTTCATAATCGAAATAGACCAAAAATGTAAATTTCCCATCCTAAAAAAATATTTTTGCATTTAGAGTGTCATAATAATTATAATAATCTGCATTACCATATCTAAAAAAATATGAATAAATTAACTAAAAATTAAGATTAAAATTAAGACAAAATTTATTTTTTGCATAAGTTTTTATTTAAAAATATTTTTATAATTACGTTATGTCATTTTTTTTTAAAAAAAAATAAAATCGTTTAAGTTGTTATCTCGCTTTATGATCGAAAGCGGGTTTTTAATCTCGTTTAATGACATCTCATTCTAGATTTAAAATCCGATAGTATTAAAATATTGAACTACTCTATTAATGTTTATTGAGTAATGTGATACAGGAAAACCTCTACGCAAGAACACCTCTAATTGAAGACCATCTCCGTTTCGAGACCACCTCAGACACAGCCCTCCGATTTTCCCACGTTAATGCGTCTCCAATAGAGGACCACCTCTACTTCAAAACCGTGACCACCCATTTTTAAGGCTCATTTTCAATGAAGGTCTCTATTTCAAGACCCGCTTAGAGTAGCATTCTGCGTATTCACAAATGATGATTTTGAGAGTCAACATTGGAGTGTAGTTGAATAGGTCAATTCTAATGCTCGATTAAGATTTTAATTAGGCTAATTTTTGTTACCGAATATCAACTATTCCACTACCGGGTATTTATTCATAAATTTAATTTTTGCTCAACATAACTTAAAAAGTGCTCGTAGTTTCTGCTACTTTTCGGTGTATTTCAATAATTCATCATAGGAATTTTCGTGTTGGCAGTCAAAATCTTCTTTCTCAATGTGTACATTTTGTACTCATCTACCTACAAACCTGTATTATATGAAAGAAGAAGAAGAAGAAAAAAAAATAGCAACGTTCAATATTATATCCAAATATTCGGATGAGTAAAACGCCAAAACGAAAGTTGATCCGAGTAGCAATGCGCTGATGCAACGCTATTTATGAATAACCAAGCGTGTCTGTTGAAAAATGCAAAAACGCAGAGATATTTATACTCGATTTACCAATATATTTCTGTCTTGTTAACGTTGGCAGTGTCAGAGGTTTGCGTCTCTCTACATCACGACACGTCTTCCAGTTAAGAATTATACGGCTGAGTTATATACTTTTTTTACTTATTGGTACTGCGCGTGTGTTCATATCGGAGAGAGAGAGAGTCTCAACTCGCACTTCCCCAAACTCCTTTCTCGATTTTTGCTTGTCGATTTGACAACGATGTCGTCGTCGTCGTTGGGTGAGAGAGAGAGAGAGAAAAAAAAATTTAGTATGCATGAGGTATTTTTGGTGGAAACCACAAAAAATTATGGATTTAAAAAAGGTACAAGTGGGGTTGTTTTGAAAAGGGAGAGTGAGATTCGTAAAGTACGAGATGGGTGAACATCTAGGTTTATACACCGAGAATATAAGAGTGGGGAGTGGGAGTGATATATACTCTCGAGTTAGATCGAAGGCATTAAACCGTTATATATGTTCTTTTGGGGACCTGTCTTAGATATATATAAGGATTTTTTTTTTCTCTTTCGTTCGTTCGTTCTTTCTTTCGGTTGTTATATGCAAAGCATGCAAATGACCCTCAACTTTCATCTTTACTATCGATATAGAAAACATGATTTAAATTCGAGCGAAGAGATTTAAAGAATGAAATAGGAGTGAAAGTGAGGGAGGGGATTTTACCCGGGTCATAACGAGGGACACTCGGAAATGTTTGTGACAAAAAAGAAATTTCTTCCAATTTTACTAAGAATTTCACAAAAATTTAAATCACATTTTCTTACAACTAAGTAAATTATAGGTACAGTATGAAATTAAGTATAAAATATTTATAAAAATTAAGTTCTTAAATAAATTGGTGAAAAATTCAAATTTCCAATTAAAAAAATTTTAATTTAATTTTAATTAAAATTTTAATTTTACAATTTTTAAAGCGTTAATGCAGTGTAAATTTCATAGTGTTTTTATATGTATAAAAATGTCGTCTAACATTTCTCCAATGTTTTTTTTTTGGGGGGGGGGGGAGAGGGTAATAACTTTGAGAACGTTCCTCGCTTCTTTTTCAAATTTGCTTTGGTAGTGTCGTGAAGTGTAAATTAATGTTCGATCACGTGAATGGACAGCGTGATGGAAAAACTTTTTTTTTGCTTTTTTTTTTTCTTCTTTTTCTTCCCTTTGGATCTTTTGTGTGTAGGGTAGGGGTTTATCGTTTCTCCATTCAAACATCGAAAGAGGGGCAATAAAATCCGATCGTTACCCCTTCCACGCACTGAAAAACTAAAAAGGAAGAAGAAAAAGAAGAAAAAAAAAATCACAGGCGCAATTTTTGTTACCAATCTTTAATGTCGGAGCTTAGAACTTTTTTCATGTTATTATAGTCACCTGAACCCATTACAGTACCTAAGAGGCGATAGTATTTTAATCAGTATATTAATATGAATAGCCCATTAAATAAACACGTTTTTTTAAAAAAGTTAACTCCCATAATATTATGACCATAAAATTTATTAGACAAATAGAAATTCATCTTTAAGTACCATTAAATTTTTTTTATATAGTTTTAAAAAAAATATTTGATTTTTTTTCCTCTCTTTTTTTAAAAAAAAAAAAATAAGCAACCGCTTAAATCTAATATCATTAATGTTTTTAAATTGTCACAAATGCGTGTACATGTATTTTTTTTAAAAGAAAAATAATGACCATAGTCATTTACCCAGTGCCCTAATTGGTGCAAAAAAATTTTAAATTGACCCGAAAAACGTTGCTTTTAAATGTTCCTATTATGGTTTTTAAATCAGTAACACGATTGACTGCACATTTTGTTTGGCCCTCGACTTTACTAGGAACAATATTTTTTTTTTCTTCCCCCACTCACTTCCTCGTACACGAGATATTTTCGCATAAAATTTTTCGCAACAAAATTTTACAATCCTCGGGAAGAACATAAAGTATGGCAAATTGTTGCGAGTGACAAACAATCAACAGACATCTTCTTTACACCATTGTTACCTCTCTCTCTCTCTCGCTTCCTTATTTTAACTTTTTCGCCAACGTTTTTATTCGACCATTTTGCGAAGTTTGGGAAAGAAAAAGATTTGAAGTCGCCCCAGCAGCACCCCTCCTGCTCTAAGCTATATAACACTTTTCTCGTGGTTAAACCAGATGTACCTGAAAATTTGGTTTCCAGGAATCTTAAGTTCTATGCAAATCTTTGGACGCGACAACATTTCAGATTTTACTTTGACATGCGAGAAAGATAAAGGGTATAAACTTTTTCTTATTTTATTACCTTTTATATTTTCTCGAACTTTTAAAAAAAAAAAAAAAATTTCACAACTTTTTTGGGGAGATTGGAAAGCGCCAAAAACATGGAACCTAATTCATAAAAACAAAACGAAAAAAATTATTTATCCAACATAAATTTCGTATTAAAAGAAGCTTATTTTGACGTTATTATCAACGAATCCGAGCGATATTTTTTTTATTTTTGGCAATTAATTTCTAGAAAAGGCAGCAAATGTAAGCCAGTAAATTAGAATGCGGAATTTGAGTTGGAGACAGTAAGTAAACGGAGAATTCCTGTTTCATAAATTTGTCCACACAAAACTACGTCGTACATTTTTTTCCCTCTCCGATTCTTTTTTAAAAGCCGAATTTTCTCAGGTGAAAAATAGTTTTGTAAACGAACCGAAACCAATTTTTTTTTTTTTTTTATAAAAAATAAAACCAGAACCAAAATGACTTGTTTACGAGTTGTAGTTTTAGTGTGTAGTTGGTTTGTGTTGTTCTTTTTTTAACTTTTATTTTATTATGATGGGGAGGGGGGAGAAGAGATAAGCGAAAGAGTAAGATAAGCATTGGTCAAGTGTCTTGAATAACAAATGAAACTTTAAAAAAAAAAAGAAAACAAAAATGCCGAACCGAAACTGAGGCGTCTCTAAATAGAATTAATGAGACCACAGCGACCCGATTATTTATGTTAAAAACTTAAACCGTTGACGATTCTCGTTATGAAATACACTATATTGTAAATGACCCTTTCCTATCACCTAAAATGTAGTGGGAGGATAACCTTGGCTGTACATTTCAGGTGAATCGAGATTTGAAAAACGATACTACCGGAAAAAATATCCATTTTTTTTGTTTTTGCTACTGTTTATTTCCTTCGCTTTGAAAAAAAAAACGAGTCCAATTTATAATAGTGCATTTTAAAAGGACGTTTCAGTTATGTCACTCGATTATACAGCGCGATAAATTTCAAAAGTGATACACTCGTAATTCATTGAAACTGATGTGTCAATTATAATTCGGCACCTACTCTCGTAGAATAATACATAAGCATAACATTTGATTCACGTTTGTTGTTGTTTTGTTTTTACGTGGTACGCTTAGCCTATTCATTTTGTTTTTTAAATCTCTCAAAATTTGAATACAATATTGATTTATGGGATAAACATGGCGTAGTTAATTACATTTTAATAAATTTAAAGCGTTATTTTTCCGATACTTTGCGCGACTGTTTCGGCGATAATGATTCATGAAAGGGTTGAATAAGAAGCAATTACAATGTGGAATTGCTCTCGAATCATTATGATTTACGCACCACGCGAACAAATACATGATTTACACTGCGATATAATAATAATAATAATAATTGCTGCAACGAATGATTTATTCCTGAACGAAGCGTGTTGCATCGTACTCTTTTTTTTTTCTTCTTGTTGTTGAAATTAAGAATGGAAAATACAATAATTATTTGAATGAATCTGATTTATGAAAACGGCGTGAATAATTTATGCTTTTCACTACTAAATAAGTTGTTTAAATTTTTATCGAAAATGATTAAATAACCTTCAGAAATAATGATTTATCGCTCATATATTTTTGTTTCTTAAAACGCTAATATTTTGACAATTCCCGATCATCTTTTTTTTTTCTTCTGGAAATCAATTGATTTTTTTTTTCTTACGTCTAATAAATCGAGTTTGGCAGTAATTATAAGGCTTCGTAAAAATTAAAAAAAACAACAACAAATAATAATAATAAAAAGTTTACCCATCTCTTTTAGTTAACGACTCGAACTGTTTCGGCTGTTAATAAATTGACACCAGCCAAACTGATGACAGGTTAGTCTCGAATTTCGTTCAAACTCATCAATTTTCTTCCTCGCTTTTTTTTCTTCTGACGTCCAAACAACAACGAGCACTCGCTCTCTCCCCCTCTGCGCCAGTTAAATACAAGTTAAAAAAGCAAATAACACAAACCAATCAGTATTTCAGTTACTCGGAAAAGATTATTATTAATATGAATATATTTTTGTTGTTCTGGGTGATGACTTTTACACTTTCACCCGAAGGATCTTCTTCCCCCAACTCCACAGATACACACACCCCTCCTTTTCCTCCTTCGCCACTGCTGCTGCAGGTAAACTCAATTGCCAAAACTCGTCATCATCATCTTTTATCTAGACGAAAGCTAGAAAGAAAAAACATAATTTGCGAGAAACTACATTACCTCATTAATCCGACGAGGTGAATATGCGTACGAATGTGAAAATAAACATCTATTTGATGTCACTGAGTTAATCAAAGTGCTATAGTATTATGATAGGTAGCGTTGGTTGCACGCTGAGACTGGTGATTGATGGTCTCTCGAGTAGGAAAAAAGAAAAAAAAGCAACTAACTAAACGCAAGAACAAAAAAAAAATTAAATATCAGCGTAGAAACGAAAATATTAAACAAACGAAATTTACCATATGTGTTTTTAGCGCACGTATCTTTACGCACAAAAATTGTTGGTAAAAATTAATATCGAGATGAGAGAGTGAGTTGTGGGTGTGAAGTGAGTAGAGAGAAAAAAAAAAAGATGAATGGCGAAACCCTGCGGCGAAGTCCATCAAATTGACAAATGTTGCGGTGATTTGCTTTCCTCACGATTTTTGTTCTTTTTAACTGTTGTTTTACGTTTTTGGTTTCATCAGGTTAAATGCCATCACCATGCACAACACAAAGTGATTAACGGGGGATTTTTTTTTCTTTCTCTCTCTCTCTCTTTTTTTTCCAATAAGAAATTGTATAATTTTCGCGCAGTAGGTAGGTAATGAAAAAATTGTTCACTCAACGATGCAGAAATGTAAAACAATTTTTTTTTTAAATATTTTTTGGCGACGTCAGAGTTTGAAAACAAATGTAACTCGTTACCGTTCATTCATCGCGTTATTTTAAAAAAATAAAAAATGAATTAATCGTAAGCAAATTATTAGAACGAGCGGCGTAGAAAAGGGGTGACAGGAAAAGCGTTCACCGACAAATGAATCACGGCGCGTTTAGCGGTGTGAAGTTTTTGTCGGGAAGGTTTTAGAAGTGAACTCTATGCTCAATCAGCTGATGAGCTGTCTGCTATCATCGGGCAATCACGAGTACAGTATTATTTTTTGCGGTTAAAAATTAATTATCGCGAGATCGGGACAGTAGCGTTAAATAAACGAAACAATTATAAAGGTTCTAAATACGTTACCTTAAAAAATAACATGACTCGGGGGGGAAAATGAATCATGGTGTTAAAGAAGTTTATCTTGGCGCGAAATCTCTTAACGATGATGAAGAAATCGAGTGCATTTTCAAGGAACTGGTCCCTGCTTCTGTAGGCTATTTTTTGTTCGCTGTAAGTATAATCAGGCCTGAGTATAATAAATGTCTATTTATTTTATTTAACGTCTCTACTTGCAATTATGTCGTTATTGTAATTAACGTTTTCAAAATATTCGTGCGTTTTGTTAAGATTTTGTCCCACATAAATAGCATTACGTTTCAACACAACAGAACGGAATTTTTTTAAGATTTAATTGTTCTATTCTGTGTTCAAAATACATGTCTCTTTCGGCCTCAACGCATTATACCTACTCACTATGCGCCTCATCGATTTCAGCTTAATCGAAATTGTCCCTTCCTCAGTTGCATACCTTCACTTCCATATTTTGGGTTTTTTGTCTTATAAACTTTTTCTTGCATCACACCCCACATTTTGTAGTCTGCTTAATTTAAATCTGGGATTATTGAACAGGTGCCCTAACACAGGCATATGGAAAGTATTCGAACAAGTTGTAGCCAGTGCAGCGCATAGTGAGTGAGTACTGTATAATGCGTTAATAGAACAATTAAATACAATTAAAAAAATCTTTAAAATACTGGTAATGTTTTTTTTATGTGGCATTGAAAGACTTACACAGTGGCAAATCGGTGGCAACAATTTCTTAGAGAAATCGTATTGCTAGATGGTCAATCTGTATTCTTTTAATTTATTTTAATTTTTTTTTTAGAAATAGAAATTACGTTATTTATTTATTTTTAGCTGCGAATTTCATGGGAAAATGTGCTTCGATAGTTCCTTTACGATGCTGCTGTTTTGATTTGTTTGTTTATTTTTTTTTTTAATTAGTTTTATTTTTCCTTTCGAAATTTAAAGCTGTTTGAGTTTTTAAGAGATATTTTTGGCAGAATTATCTTTAATTTCGCCGCGATAAATCTCTTTCAAGAATGTCATTAAAAATTATTATGATTGACGCCAGGTTTTTTTTTTTTTAATAAATTTTTAACAAACTTTTTTTTTTTTTATTCAGATGAGAAACGTGCAAAAGTAACATTTTCCCATCAGATTATTTGGCGAGAAAGAATGAAAAAAAAAAAAAAATCAAGATACATAAATACTAATTTGAATGTTAAATGATCGGCAATTAAAGTTTGCCTTTTTATAGTTTTGCAGATGACTTTATTAAAACAGTTAATTAACAAACTGTTTTGTCTTGTTAATGCAAAGAAAGTGTTGTCAATTATTATATAAGTAGTCAAATTTAACCAGTTTTTTTTTTTTTCTCTCTCAACAAAAATGTTTTCATAATTTTTTTTTTTTTTTGAAGTGAAATTGAGGATGGGACTTAATAATAATAATTGGTTTCCGCATAATAAAAATTTTTACAGATGTTTGCGAGATTTAATCACGAAGCTAGTTCAGATATCAAATAAACACGTTTTTTTTTTTTTTTTGAAATTTAATTTTTCTTTTTCGATACAAAAATAATGTTCGAAATTGGCAATGTCCACTTAATTACGTTTTCCCACGAAATCGAGGACTCGAGTAAGGTGTGAGGTAAGGCGAACCGTTGTAAAAAGAGGGAGATAAACTCTAAATAACATTTTTATTAAAGATCAATTTAATTGATTTTTTTTTTTTATTTCAATTACTGATTATGTACTCGATATCTCTAATGATGGCGTAACATCAATATAAATGGGAGGAAATCACATGAAAACATTATCAAATACAATGTCCAATTGTTGTTCTTGTCTTTAAAAAGATAATGAGACGTGGTCAACATTTTAAACGACAGCTTTCGAACAAAAATATAATTACAAAAATGAGGAAATAAATTTTTTTTTTCTTTTTAAAAGCAGAAAACGATGCTATCTAAATGTTGCGTTTTAACGATAATCACTTAAAGTGTCTGCCTATTTTCTTCCAACAACTGTAATAATAGTTCGGGTAGCTGAGTACTTTTCACTCAATACGTCCATTACCAGTGCAACAATCGCTCCAAGGATGAAACGATACAGGTCAATTGCAATTAACTCATGCAAGACCGTATAAATTTATGCAGAAATTTCCGTCATTTTTTTTTTATTTTTTTATTGTGATAGGACTAGAGCGTTGTCATCCTGTTGTTTTTGCTTTTTTTTCTACCAATACTGGTAGCAGCGAGCATATGGAGCGTGAAATAGAATTTTTTTTTTCTTCTTCTCTTAAATCAAATAATAAAACGTGTTATTCAGTATGCAAAAATTTATGAAAATAATTAATATTAAGAAGCGGCAATTATTACGTTTTATTCTATTCACGTAGTTCTCACTGGATTTTTTTTTATTTTTTAATAAAGTTTGTTATTATTATTATTTTTTTTTTTTTGAGGCGTCGAGTAAATAATATTTTCAACGTTTCGCCGAGACTGATTTTTATTGTTAAAATATTTTCTCACTCTACGTACTTCCAACCTCCTTTTTCGCGCACGTTATAAATTTAAACAAGTTGTTTCAAACATCGTCCATTTGCTTGTGTAATTTAAATCCGTATTTACAACCGAGAAACAGTGCGTGTGTTAAAGGAATGGCGCATGTTGGCAGTTAATTTACAGCGCAGTATGTACGGCGTTGGTTTTTAGCTTTTTAGATGCTCTTTTTAAATGTGAGATTTTTTTTTTTTTGGAGAGTGAAATGATTTCGGAAAATGCAGGTTTCGCTTTTGTTTGATCGCGTGAAACGAGATTCCATCCAGCTGATTGACCTTTGACCACGTTGTGACGAGCCTAGAAAAGATATTATCATGGTTTAAGGTGGCGCACCATTTTAATTACATCAAAAAAATTACGTGTATTTAAGGAAAAAGATAAATTTGTATCTGTTTTTATTATGTCTACATTAATGTTTTGTTTGTTTGTTGTAAATGTTCCGCTTATTTAATTTCCATTTTAAATCTTATTTCTTGAAGTTTATGATCTGGTCGCAAGTTTTTTTTTTTTTTTGTTATTCTTATTTTTCTCAGCAAAATGTTTGAACTTTATCTAGAGACCAAAATGAATAGTGGTTTTTATTTCTTTAGTTTTATGTCTGTTAAGTCTTGAAATTGTGCATACATTGAGTAGAATTAATTAAAAAAAAAAACAAACACTCGTATAAAAATACATGTTCGTTCGTCGTTAAAAAAAGTTTGCGGTTTGAGTATAAAACGTTTATGAAAGGGTTATACTTTTTTTTAAAACTAATTTTTTAAATACCGGTATTATGTTGCTACATTTAAACTAGTTGAACAGTAATTTCGTGTTACAAGCAAGGGCAAGGATGCTTTTTCACCTCCTATACTCTTGTGATTGATTTGCATGTACATAAATCATAATCATTTTTTTAAAAAAGTTTTTGTAACGATAAAATCAAAAGAGACAGTTTTTAATTATTTATAAACTATCTACGAATTTGTCATCCTTGAAAAAAATTCCGTCTTAACCAACGCTCTAGTAAATTATACCTGACACATTTTGGCGTCGCATTGGGTTTTAATACATTCCCAAACAGCAGAATTCAAAGTGGAAACGGTTTATCGAAAGAAACGTATGAACGAAAAACGTACGATAATAATTTTTAACATACATACAGCAGTTGCTTAGATAACATAATAGAAATTTTACGGTTAAGCTTTTTTCTTCGTTCTTATGCTTAAGTCAACTTCTTATGTTGTGATATTATTTGTTGCATTGATGTAAATGAATAAATAAATTCTAAATTCCAAACTCTGACGATACAAGAAGTGGACTTTAAAACATAAGAACGAAGAAAACTCCTTAATCGCAAAATCTCTATTAATTAATTAAATATTTTTTTTTATTAATTAAAAAAAAAACGTTGCAAAATCTAATATTACTGTATTAAATGTTAATCAAACATATTTGTAAAAACATAAGTAAAAATATTTCTTACACCAAAAAGAAAACAAACTCGCAAAATGTAGGAAATTTAATGCCAATTTTGAACTTTGTAAGACTCAATTGCAAAATTATGTTGATTCGAGATGAGGTTTGATGGTAATTAATTAGATATTTAAATCGAAATATATGTGTACTACTGTTTTCTGGAAGTATGACATTTTCCCCAAGTGGTACTTAGAAAAAAACAATGCCGGACAATGGTAAAGTTTATAGCCGGCATTTTAAGAAGGTAAATCGGTTAAAGAAAATTTGATTTAAATGCTAACCGAGTCGTAAATTTTGCATTTTATAACTTAGTTTATTGTTAATTAATTAGAGGTGTTCAACGCCAGCTCGAAATAGGTTATTAAAATTATTTTTGAGAGATAAAAATGTTTTATTTCTATGTTAATAGAATGTGAACTTTTCAAAACGTTCATTAAATTTTATTCACAACTTTTCTTTTTTTTTTTTTTTTAAAGATTTAATTGCTTTTTTTTTCTAATCTATTTTTTAAGTCGTCAATTGAAACTTATACGTAGGGCTGACGTAATTTAAAGTGTACAGTTGATACGTTGTATAGCAGCGTATATGGAGCGTAGTCAGTGACCTGTTAATGAGGGAGAGCACCGTTGGGGTCTTAGGTGTGGTCAAAGGATTATTTTCGGGACATGTTAAAACAACACAAAATATTGGAACGAGTGGGTTAAATGACAGCCAACTAACTTAAAGGTTTTTTGTTTTGTGTTTTTTTTTCGGGAGATTTTTTTCTTTTTAAGTTAAATAAAAAATAACAAGCTGGGTTATATACAGTCTGTTTTTAAATCGGCTTACGGCCAAATTTTGTTTCCCCGCGTTTTTTATCCTTTCGAAAGAGAGAGAGAGAGAAAAAAAAATTAAATGCTGATCGCTAAAACTGATTTAAGGCAGAGTTTTCACCTCAAACTAATAAAAAATAAATTTTTGATGGTTTTTTCTCTCGTTGTCCGTATAGACTTTCAATCTGTTTTGACGGTAGGACGCCTTCTACCGGAATTCGGCCAGTCACCTTGTTACGATACATCCAGCTGCACTTCACCGCAAAACTCTTTTTTTTTTTTTTTTTTACTTACCTACTTCTGTACACCATTTTAACAAAATTTTGGAATTTCTTTTTCTTTTTCTTTTTTTTTTTGCGGGAAAAAATAAAATTCGAAAAAAAAAGAAAGCAATAAAGTATCTTTGAAAGTGCGAAAAAGAAATTGGGTATAGTAAATAGTAGGTGCGAAAATTAATTATCAAATTAATTTCCGGTTGGGGATGTAATTATTGGCAATTATTTAGCGCGTTTAATCGTTTTTACCATTCCGATGATATTTTGATAGCCTCATAAACTTGAAAATTTGTCAACATTTACACGTAGGTGCGCGTTCTCATTATTTATGATTCGTTCTAAACGCGTTACAATTTCTGAGGGGGGTTTTTTTTTTCTTCCTAGTCTCCCTCTCTCATCACTTTTGCCCATTGGCGAGAAAATGTCTCGCCATTAAAAATTGAAAGTGTTTGGCTAATCGTAAGTTTCCATATTTTATGATGCTCAAACATATGAAACGACAGTTGCAATTGTTGAAGCTACATTCAGAAAAAAAAAATAAATAAAATGCTCAAAAATTAATTAGCATGAAAAATAATAGTCTGACACCTAAAAACACTTGATGCTTTATAAAATAAATTTTTAAAAAAAAAAAAATCCAAGCCGAAGTTTAGACTAAATTTCAATTTATTTTTGTCTCGAAGACGGAAAAAATTTTTCAATGTTATTTCAATTTCGTTTTATAAAGTATGGTCAAGATTGTGAATTATGTAAGGTAGGTACCCGCGCCTATAAATCTTTCGATTTTATTATTAGAATATTTCATAAATATTTAAAACGTTTAGCGTTATAAAGCTTTACAAAAAAGATCCCATCTTATTTTGCATGAATATATACCGTATTAATTTATTTATTTTTTTGTCTCTTACGGTTGGTCTCATGACGCCAAATAACATCTTAAAATTTTTCAATCTCCGCGTTTGTATCCGCAGCAGTTCCAGCGGGGGTTAGTAGTGGTTGAGGAGGGGGTGAAAGTGGTAGACCAACGGTCTTTGCCTATGTTTTTAAATTTCACTTTGATACGCTTTATAAAAGTTGTCCCAAGGCTCTCATCTTTCTCAAAATGGGATATGCGCATACACACACTCATGCCCATATCTATTTTATCCCTTTCATTCCTTCAGTTTACGCGTTTGTGTCATTGCTGAATTGCATTGGGTCACGTGGTTCATATGTACAGTATATCAAAATGTCCCACAACTTTCCCCGGCAAAAAAATTCTCTGGGGATTCACCTTTTCAACCCTCTCTCTCTCTCCCCGTCTTTCTCTCTACCAAAACTCCCTAACCAATCTCAATCTTATACAATTTTTCTTTTTCTTCCTCGAGTGTTATAAGAGAAGACGAAATTACTCGCCCATGTATAAACGACTATCCACTATATGTATGCAAATTCGGGTCGCTATATGCAGGCGCCACTTTTTATTTTATTTTTCCTTCTCGGAAAGTACGTGTGGGGTGGGAGTGATGGGTTAGAGTTAGGGATAGTAGCATAGGGTTAGGGTAGGGTCGGGTGAGGAGGGTAGGTGAAATGGACGTGAGGACCACGAAATTGTCTTTGCATCGCGACTAGGCTTTTTTCTTTCCTTCCTTCCTTTCACTTTTAACAATTCCCAGTTGGGCCACTCAGTCACTCAAGATGACTTGGAGTTGGCAAAGAAGTGACACAACTTAAAAGTTAATTTGTTTTCAGTCGATTTTGACACGGAAATATATCAAAGCGACAACCATTGTCGTTAGCCGTGTGTCGTTTGCTATATTTTTTTTCTTTTCTTTTTTGCATCTTTTTCGAATTTTTTTTTCAACATTTTTCAACTCGGGGATTGTTATCTTTTTTGCATATCTTCAGTTGGCATTGTTGTCGTCTGTTTAGCTACTAGCTTTTTAATTGTATAAAATTATTCGTTGATATTGGCGAAGCGTTAATGCTGGTTAGAGATGGGGGGAAAAAAATAGATAGTGGTATTGTGATTAATAAACTGTCTGGAGCGTATTGAAAAATGTGTCGTAAACTGGGAAGACTTAAATTTTTCAAGGTCCCTTAGGGATTTTTGCCTTATCGAGAAAAAAACGAATCGAGGGAGACCAAAAAAAAAAAAAAAAAACTGTCGTAAAATCAGTTTCGTGGCGTTTCATTTGCACGGTCTGTGGATAAAATGAATTTGCAAAAAAACAGGGGAGAAAAAAAAAATAAAATAATAGACTGATATACAATAATAGGGAATCGTTTATAAGGTTGAACCGCGAGAGAGTGTAGGTGGTAGTTTGTGAAACTTAAAATCAAATCATTACATTCGTGACAAAAATCAATTTGTTATAGTGAAGGATGGTCTCAATAGTCGACATTTTTATTCCGCTAAATCTTCAATTGTTTTTTTTTTTTTTTTGAAGAAATAATTTTTTTATACCGGTATTTATTATTTTTTTATTAAATTTTATTTTTGGGGTTTTAAATTTCAAAAATATTTTTAAGGAATTGAAAGAAAATAAATATTAAAATTAATGTTGTGTAAACGCTATAAATACATATTTTGACAGCGTAATAACTTTATTTTTATCTTGAAAATAGTTCATTAAGCAGATAATAATCAATCTTCTATTTTTACTCGTTTGAAATGCAATAAATATATGAAACGTGTAATTATTCTTTATAGTAATATCAAATTAATTGTTTTTTTTTTTTAATTTTTCAGTTATTACAACGATTTTGGGGAATCCATTTGAGATGAAATTCGCCGGAGCTTTTAATCATTCATTGGACACTATCAATAACTAAGTGAGTAGGCTGACTCAATATCTCATTTTTATTTTATTTAATAATAATAAATTATTGAGCTAATGATAAAATAATCTAACTGATGCTAATTTAACTAATGGTAAAACAATGATGCTGGTTAGCATACATTATTGTTATGGTCACACGAAGCACGTTTATGAACATTCAGTTATTCTAATTTTGTTATTGTTTTTTAAATGAGCGGAAAAAAAGAAAGTCAGTTAATTTTAAACAAGAATGTCTACATTCAAATTGATTTTTTTTTAAAGTAAATATTTTTGTTAATTTATTTCAATTACGTGAAAATGCGAGTTCCCGTTATCTTCTCTCTCTCACACAATAGGAAATGTTAAGCTCATTTAAATATTAATAATTGCCGTGAAAAAAACAAAACAAGAAGTTTGATTAACTTCTACTATATCGGTGGATCGAGCAGAATTTCAATGAGTGACCTTGACTTTTTGGTATTTATTTTTTTTCTTTTTCGATTGAACTTGGCGATTAGAACTATCGTCCAAAACAGCGCGTTGATTTATCGACTAATCTGTATTATTGAATAAAACTTATTAAAATTATAAAAAAAAAAAAAAAGAAATAACATAGTTTTATCTCTTCAATGGATTTTTAAGGTGAACATATCTACTTATTAACATACATCTTTACATAATTTTTCGACTCCTTGTTTATCTTTCTATTTACGGTTATTGATAATATCGTACATGTTGCTTAAAGAATAACAGCCGCATTAACATAATAGCGGTTTATCAATGATATTACTACCGTTAGTTAAACTTTGATTGCATATTTAATCAAATTCTGAATTTATAAGTTCATTAGTTTCCAGTTCGATTATTATTTTTATCATACCGGTACATTGAAATTGCATAAAAGCTATAATTTGCTTAAAGTACGTGTTTATGCAATTTAAATAGCCAAAAGTAGACGGCAATAATTTAATTGATAAAACTTTTCTCATTGATATTTCATAATTAATGGCTCCTGATGAAATTAGAACCAGTTCCACAGTTAACCTTTATTTGTTTATTTAATCTATTTAACTTTTTATCTTAAATTCTGTACATAATTTTTTTTTGGTATGTGTTTGTGTGCATATGTTGAGGTAGTGGATGCACGTGCTGAGTTTGGGATGATGGTGGAACGAGTAAGAAACAGCAGTTGAAATTAATTGAGCGAGGAATATTGTGAACACTCGCCATCATTTGTAATGTAAAGTTAGCGTGCTGAGTGAGTGAAGAAAATGAGTAAAGCTATGACGAATGTTTACATTGTGGTCTGATGGTTGAAGAGAGAAGTTAAAAAAAAAACAGTTTATGAGTAGTTGGCACAACAAGGTTCATTAAGACGCACTACAGGAGGGCTTGGTCCTTTCCATCTCACCTACTCAATTCTCCTTTTTCTTAAACATACAATGTAGACAGCAAAAACTGCAAGGTGTAATGATACTTGCAAACATGCGAGCAAAAGTTAGACGCTGGGCATTCTGAAGGTGAGACTTTAAAACTCGAAAAAAAAATGGGAATTTGTTTTTTTTTTTTTTTATAAAAAAAAGAAGAAGAAAAAACGTTGGAATTAGAAAGGTTGTTTTAGACTGAACATACAAAACGAAAGTTGATTGAAAAAGCAGTTAAAGTTTTCTTTTTCAAATTATGGTTGTGAATATTAGAACTTTCTCTTGAATATTACTGCATTATACATGTAAGTGGAAGAGGAGATTTTGGAATGCCGACTTTTATTTCAGCTAAATAAAATAACGCTTAATTTTTTACAACTACTGAATTAAGTTATATTGAGCTTGGTTTAATTTAAATTAATATAATTGAGGTCAAACTATAACCAAGATTTGGTAAATTGAGCCAAACTTTGTTTGAGTTTAGAAATTGATTTTTAACAACGTTTACGTTAATCGAACTTGGGTTAACGTTAATTAAGATAATCAAGATTAGGTAACCTAAGCGAAATTAGATTCAAATGGACCAAACCATGATTTAACTGAAGTGATAATGTGCAGGTGTTTTCTTATGTTTTTTTTTTTTGTGTATAATTTGTTCGAGGTATAGATTTACCATAAGCCGAGGAATCGAAAATAATGTAAATTATACAAATGCGGTTTAAAACTACAGTATTTTCATTTAACACGTTTAGCTTGTTAATTTTATTTTTTTATTTTTAAAAAAACAATTTATTGTACGGTATTATATTTGGTGGACCAATAAAAGAGAAATGTAAAATCGGAATTAAGAACTCAAACAGAACGCAAAGCTGAAAAATGCAAATTTTTGTGGCATTTTGCTATAAGGCTCGGGGTGGAAAATAAATTTGTATATTTAAGAAAAGGCAAATGACAACTTCCGTGTGATATAAAGCCACATGCCGAGATTATTAGAAGTCAAATTTACAACTTCCGTCTGTTAGCAAAACAATCCAACAACAAGGGTAAACAATCTAAAGTTAAACTTGCCAAATTAACATACCGTAGGGCTGATAGGGGTGTTGTTGTTTTTAATTTTATAATTTCATTGGTTATTTAAATTTTATTAAGTTTAACTGTTTTCACATAACCCAATTGTTCACCCGATAAATGTTTTTTTTTTTTTTATCTTTTAATTAGATCTAATGCTCGTTACACCAATTTTAATTAATTTAATAATAATCACGCCTTTTATGCTGGTAATTTGCGCTAATTCTCCGCATAACATTTTTAAGTCGATAATTTATCAACTTAATCAACATAATTATTTAAATATTATTTTGCTGTTATTGTTTTTTTAAAGCGATTTTACACATTTCGTGTATCGGTACATTGATTGTTATACTGCATTTACTATTTTGCAAACATTTGCTGGTAATTTTTTTTTTTTTTTTTTTTCGTTATGAAAGTTGTTGAAAAAAGAGAGTTTAATAAACCGTTAATAACAACGTTTGTAAGTTTTATTTTAAATTAAAAAAAAAAAGAAATGAAGTAATTAAGGCGTTTTGAGTCTCTTAATCTAATGCATACAGTAAAATATAATGATGCACGCTCAGTCATTACATGGGGCTCAGTAATTTCACCGCATACATTTCCACCGCTACTTGCCAGTCGAACGTGTTTATGATTTATAGTTTGAAATAGTAGATAGTCGTGGACATGTTTTTCCATTCGCTACTTTTTTTTTTTTTTTAATTTTTTTTTTTTTTTTTTTTTGAAAACAAATTTGTTGGGGATGTTTAGTTGCGTGTGGCCCTCCGCACCATTCATCTCCGACCATTCCTTCCAACAAAAAACGGGAAGTAGCCTATTCGACTTAGCATCACAATACATGTACCCAACTTAAGATATATTTTTTTTATTATTATTATTATTACTGTATTTTTTTTTTATGGTAGGCGTCAATGAAGACGATTTGTTAAAGAGATTCGGTAGGAGTTGAAGTCGTACGGTTCATTAAACGATGACCTGAGCGTAAACGGATACCTACAGATAATTTATTTTTAAACGTTTTAATTAACTTTATTAATAACTAACATATTATTTTAACACCTAACATGTATTTTTAACGACTGGTACATATTTATCCTTCCGCTATTAAAAAGGATTAAACAAAGTAAACTTTTTTCATTAATAATTATTATTATAAACGGATATACTGACGTAAGGATGTAAGGAAATCGAATTTTGTTATTGATTTTTTTACTCCAAATTTTGCTTCTAAAGATTTTTTTTTCTAAATTTGATTTTAAGGTTTTAATGGCGAAAACAAAAGGGCTTATTTTATGGGGCTATCTTTTCACAAATTTTTGAAACAAAAGTGGTACCAAGTATAATATTTTGTCGCTCACAGCTTTTGAATGTGCACAGTGCATTTTTCTAGCGGAGTTTCAATAGAGGTAGCAAAACAGATTAGGCGAGTACATGTACTGTAGTAAAGCTTTGGACCCTTTTCAAGAGCTCTTTGGCTTCAAAAACTCAAGTAATTTGAATTTTTGCATTTTTGGACCATAAGAAAAAAGCTCCACTTTTATGGTTTAAAGCACAAATTTTATTAAGAGTAACCGTGGAAGGGATCTTCTTTGGTGAGCAGCTTCTTTAGGCATCTACTTTTAAGGAGCTTGCATTAATTTAAACCTTTATAATAAGTACAAAATTTTATTAAAACAGCCTCGTTATTATTATTATTATTATTTTTTTTTTTGGTCACACCGTGTAAAATTGAGAACTTAAAATTTGAAATATTATGTTATTATTTTGTTCATAACGCAATATTAAATTCACTCGCTGAAAAGTTGGGGTTGGAAACCAATTTATTGTACTGTATACGGGTTTATATTTCCGCATCTGTAATATTAAGCAGTGGTAATCAGCTGTAAAAATAAATTATTGTGGATAATTGTTTTGGGAATATTCCTTTGGGAAAACGTAGTTTAAGAAATGGAAATTTTGGTTTTTTTAATTTATTTATTCTCATTTGGATTTTTAAAAAAAGAATTTCCAAATCTGGCGAGTATTTCTGCTTTTGCTTCTTCCAGATTTCTATTAATTTTGTCACGAACATGATTGAAGTGTGGGAAAATATTTAAGGGCGGGATGTTCATCTGTGAAGACCGATTATGCTTTTTATGGATTAGAATAGGCGATAAGACGTTGGCATTTAATTTGAAAACCTTCATTTATCAGCATATTATCAAAATTTAATTACTTTTTTTTTTTAAAGAACTTTTCGAATCGATTTTTATTTTCATACATTTTTTTTTTTTTAAGTGAGTGGGAAGTGAGAGGCTTAAATTCCTTTTACTGATAGAAGTTTAAAAGAAATGAGAGTTTTCTTATTATAAAAAATATATATTATACTCGTATATAATATGATGAAAGTTGCGTGGAGTGCGCAACTAACAGATGAAAATAGATGTCTCTGCGGGCGACTTAATTCATGTTTTGTAAATTGGTTTTGACTTCTTAATAGGTCGGGTCACGCATAAGCTTTTTCACTCCATCTAAAACCAACAACGAGAAATTTATTTATTTAAAAAAAAAAAAAATAGAAATAGAAAATTATAGGTTTTACTTTAATTACGTACGAGGAGGAGTAGAAAAGTGATGTAACGCAGTTTTATTACAAATGCGCAATATATTTTAATTGTATGTTTGTAAATAAACAATATTATTAAACCAGCTATTAATATAAAGGGTCTTTAACGTGTTCTCGTTGCGCGTTTATCGACTTTCCGAAGTTGTTCAGTTAAAATTATGAGAAGCATTATATTGATAACATTAATTTTGGTCATTTAAAATAATTCAAAATTTGCATGTCCGATAATAGAATTTTTCATATTTTAAAATTATAATACCGTGTTAAAAAAATTAAAAGGAATAATTTAAAGTACTAGTAGGCCTATGATACTCGATGTTAAATAAAAATATTAATTTAAGTTTTTATTATTTCAAAATATTAATGTAAAAGTAAGACGAAAGCACCCGAATGTAACGATTTTAATAATATTTTTGTTTTTTTTATTTTTCTTAAATAATTTATGTTTTGGTTTTTTTTTATCTTTTTAATTTCAATTTTTTAATCCCTATAATATTTCGTGGTTGGTTTGCTTTCTCTGTGTTTTGTGTAATTATTTTTAATCTTTGGAAAATTTAACCATGTATTTCAAATGAATTGCCGCTTAAAAATGGGCAAAAATGACATATCGACTTAGCATTTTTTTTTTTAAAGTGTAGTTAATTACTTTTTTATTTGATTTTTAACTGGTGCAGACTTCTCACGCTAGATTGCTTCTGCGAGGGGCTTGAGATTTATTAACGAGCTTCAAATTTACGACGTAATATATAATATTTTTCAATATCCGCATACCACATCCTTTTCTAAGCTAATATTTATTTATTTTTAACTTTTTAATTTTTTTTTGTTTTGTTTTGGTGGGGGATATCATCTCGGTTTAAGTCTGTTGGGCTCATCGTTTTGGTCATCACGAGTCAGCTTTAAAAACAAAAAAACAAATTCCTATTGAACCGAGGATTTGTTTTATCTTCTCGAGATGATTATTTACGATCTCTTTTAAAAAGTTGAATTTTTAATTTTATATTATTGTTGGACGCTTTTTTTTTTATTTTCCTTTCAACGTGTACATAGCATGAAATGAACAGGTGCATATTATTTCGGGGGTTGTTTGGGAATGACCGCTAGGCCCGCTGCGGTCCGAAACAACGAAAATGCACAGCTGGATTTTAACAATTCCGTTTAACGGTTGTTGTTTTGCTTTTTTTTAATTCTTCATTCGCTTCTCTTTTTGGAGCTGGGTGGCCATTAGATTTAGTTATGTTAATTATTGGCGACTTTACGACGGGAAGTGTTGCAGCTTTCAGTAATCATAAATACTGATTTGCAATTTTCATTCACTAGGAAGTGTAGAGCCGGACTGTGAGCGTTAAATCACCTCCCACTTTTTTTTAATGACATTTTATTATTTATTCTAGTAATCAAAAAAACGTAACTACAGGTGGCAGCTCGAGATACCCGCTCGGACTCTCGCGAATTCCGTAAAATTCATAAAACTACTTATAGTATTTTGATGTTTCAGGCTTCGATAACCTTATCTTCGTTTCATGCTATTATTACGACAGTCACAAATCTCAGTTTTAGCTTTTTGTTGTAGGAGTTTTTAAGTGTTTTATGGTAAGAATTTACTAATTGAGTTTTAGATAACATTATTTTTTTTTCTCGAAATAATAAAAAATTTAATAGCTTGTACTTTCTAATATTGTTTATTTTATTTACTCGAACAAATTGACGTCGCGCTAATAAATTAAAAAGCACATAAAACTAAGTGAAATCTTTTTTTTATTTTTATTGTATGAATAATACATATTCGGTTTGCCATGCAGCTACAGATTAATTGATATTTAATCTTTTAATTGTTAACCATTTATTGGGAGAAGAAGCATTGAAAAGTTCAAGTTGGTTTATCTTAGTTTAAAATGGTATCAGTACGTTTAAAATGCCAGGCTTCTGTTTATCTAGAATTGTTAAAAAGACCAAGTTAATAACTGAAGAATAACATTTTTTTTAAAAAAAAGTTGTTTGAAATAATTATTGGTTTAAAAGTTTTAAAACTATGGTTTTAGAATAATTTATGGTACGTAGTTTGTACCAATAAACACTGAGAGTAATTTAATTGTTAATTTTTTATTGCGTGAGTTATGATCACGACCAATACGAAATTTTGTATAATTATTTATTAAAAGTTTACTTTTTTTATTTGTGATTTTTGGCGAAATTCATCGAAGATTAATTCGCCGGTCAATATTTTTTTAAATACTCTATAAGTTTTGTTAGTGGAATCTGTTTAGCAGTAGGTGCAAAATTTGAAGTCACCTGCGTTTTTTTTTTTTATTACTAAACCTGTTAATTAATGCGAGAGATTTATTATTTACTAAAAAATAAAAGACACACAAACAGAAGGGTTGAAAGTTTTGATTAATTTTTATCGCCGGTAATTTTTTAATAACGTCAAAACAAAAATTAGCAATATAAATTTTTTTTTTCAAGGTTGTTTTTATTTTGGTATGAAAATGGAAAAGGTGGTAAAAACGTTTGTTTCGAGCCTGTATTTTGCACTACTGTACTATCGAATAACTTAATAATTATTATGGTAATTAATACTATTTTTACACTCGCAGATAGCAATTAACAATATTTTGGAGTTGTCGTTTTTAAACTATTTCGATCTTATCTTTCCTCGTTATAATATTGCTTTTTAAAAATTTTTTTAACCAGTTGTACTGCATATCGAGTCCACTGACCACTCGTTGGTTTTGCGCTAAAATGATAATAATTAAAAAACAAGAAACGATAGAAAAAACAATAATTATCATTCCTATCACTTCGTTTATCGCAAACCAATTATTATTAAAAAGTCGCAGTATCAACTACATACTGTAATCGTTTTTTTAAAGAAAATACAAAGTTTGTTTTTGAAATTGAAATTACGTTCAACCCAAAACAAAAATGTAATGAGCGGGTGTACTTGGATTTTTACAATCGATCGTGCACATAGCTTCTTTTTAATTAAACCCGCGACACAACTTGAAATTTAAATCTGGCTCATTAAATTTCGTCATCCGCAGCGAGGTTAAGGAAGATAATGGGGTGGGGTCTTAAATATATTAACCTCGTCTCAATATTATTATATTGCTTTATAAATTATATTTATATTAAAAAAAAAAAACAAGGCAAATAAAAATGGTTGGGCTCATTTTTTTTTATTATATACGGTAGCTAAGGCGAGATAAATAAAAATTTGAACAAGAGGGTTTTTTGTCATCTTCTAAAAAGGTAATAAATTTAAATAAAAAAAAATCAACGAGATATCGGAGGTGTATCGATATATTATACTTCGATCAACATCTTTGTTGGGAGTTTGAGTTGGGTTTTTTTTTTTAATTTTTTTTTTTCTAAGGGTCCTGAAGAAAGAAAAAAAAAATAATATACGAGACAATTGGGCGGTGTGTGCGGTGATGAAAAATTGGTTGTTGTTTTTTTTTTCTTTCATTCTTTTCCAAGCCCATCAAATATTTTTCGCATGACTTAACACTCTTTTACCGGTCTATCGATAAATAAAAGCCGAATACTAAAATAGACCCGGCAAATATTTAGCAAGGAGTTATACGTGCGCGATGACGTCAAAAACGGAAAGAAAAAAAAATATATGGCAGGCTTTGAGAAATTATCCTTTTATGTTAATTATTATACGAGAGGCAAGATGCTATTAAGAGAGAAGAAGAAGAAGAATCTTTATCAAGATTAAGATGATCGGTGTTGATTAAAAGGTTGGATACGTTCAGCTTGTAGTTTGGTCATGTTAAACTAATTAATGCTCAGCAAATTGACTGACCTAAAGTTTAGGTTACCGGTAGCCCGGAAGATGAATATCAAAAATCTCGATTAACATTGGATAATATTTTTTTTTAAAAAAAAACTTATATTTAGACGTGATCGAACCGAGTCATAATGTTGTCTATTTTTTATTTATTTATTATTATTATTCTTTTTTTTTTTTTTTTGAAGAATAAATTAGAGGAAATTTATTTTGAGTGTTGGTCGTGAATAATCTAAAAGTAATGAATTGCAGATGATTGCTGGGCTGTTAATGCGATGGTCAAGTTTTTTGGAGCTATTTCTTATGCTAATGTTTTATTATTTTATTGTCGTTTATATAATATTATCTCAAACATCAATCATTGCGCGGTGTTAAATATTCGGGCGAAATATAACGCTATACACGTGAATGCGAAAAAGGCAATTGCATTAAATTGTTGTTTTCGTTTAGACTTGGGAGAGAGATGTCCTTTATTTCTGATTTTACCAGGATTTTCGGCAAGCAAAAGTACGCAGTTAATGTTGTTTTAATATTTTTAATTATTTATTACTGAATTACAGTTTTGTAATTAGCTCATACGCGAAGGATGGAGGGGGTTAAAAATATGCCCCTTAAATAGAGTTCAAAATTCTCGGTGTGGTGGGTTTTTATTTTTTGAAAATTGGTATTAAAATAATTTTTAAAAATTGAATCAATTAATAATTATCGGGTTAATTATTAATTAATTTATTGATGCGGAAATATCACGTCTAGTCATAAGGCAAATGAGACTGTTGTCTGACGGACTGAAGTGTCAACATGTTCCGAGCGGTTAGTTTTAAGATTGATTAAAAATAATTATCAAAAAACTGGATTAATTTCATCCGGTAGTACGTTTGTCATGTAAATTTCCCAGAAAATGAGTTTTTAATTTATGAATTAATTTCGAGTTTTCTTGGGTGGTCAAGACTCAAGTTGCGCGAGATCATCAGGCATGAAGCGGCTATCGATATTTAAGGTTTATAAAGGTTTTTCTGTACTCTTCTGCGTCTCTAGATGAGACATCAAGAATTAAATTTCTCAGTTATTTGTCATAATTAGATATTATTCCTTATTTTTGTGATAGTTATTCCTAGATTCGAAAATATTTGCTGAAGTATTTTAATCGCTTAAGATTTTATTTACTCGTTATTTCAAAGAGTGTTTGTTTAAAATCGAAAATGGAAGCAGTTTTCTTTTATTATCAACTGTCGAATTTTTAAGATTTTTAATCATTGAACTTTTATGTTAGGAACAAGGAAAGATAATTAATTTCAGAAAGTACTTGTTTATATCTATATTTATCGTACCGACTTAATCAACTCATGGTCTGATTAAGCATTAAAGAAAATTTAAATTTAATTAATTATTAATTAAAAAAAGTTACTTTAAAATTTAATGTTCGTTTGATGTTATTTTGATCAAAACGCTTATTCGGATTACTCTAATTAACGAGCTATCTTTTTTATTATTTTTTTTAATTGTTTGATGCTGAAAAATTATTAAATTTTGGTACTTGGAATGATAAGCACAATAAGCCAATCATTGTAATACCTGCGTAAAACGTAATCGTGTGGTACCTAAACAAAAAACATTTTACGGTTTATTAAGGTAGTAAAGAAATTTAAGCAAAGCGAAACTAAAAATTATATAACTGTTAAAAATTAAATTAAATCAGTCAAATTAAATTAAATCAGTCAAATTAAATTAATACGGTAACTTATTTTATTAAATACCGTAACATTACACATAAATATTGTGTATCTCTGTTTTGAGCAGTTTTTATTATAGCATTTATGCTAAAAATGCTTTTCTTTTCCGCGTTAAGCAGGTTTTTCGGTTTATGACCATTTTAACATTGCATTCCCAACTTTTTTTTTATCCCAGTTTTAACAGGCTTTTATTTTACACAGGGTCAGATTTACTTCTAAAAGTATTATGATTGGCCGTTTATTGTATTGTTAGTCAATTTAGAATATCAATTAAAGAGATATTTCTCTCGAGTAAATAACAACTAAGATCAAAAGCAAAAAGATGCTCGTTTTACTTGTCAAAACGTCATATTTTTATTATTTAAAAAAAACAACATATTATTAATGTGAGAAAGTGGAAAATAAAATAAATAAATGTGCAGAAATGTGAAGATTTTAATTGTTAGGTAAAATGACAGACAATTTGAATAGATTTTCTTTCTTTTATTTTTTTTGGGAGTTTTAATTAGACATTTTTAACACATCTATCACTGGTACACGAACGAGATTCCATGGGAACCGATCTGTCGATCGGTAACTTCAAAGAGCCCATCTATTATTTTTACGTGTCCACCGCAGTCGTAAATCCTATATAGTCCACAAGTACACGGTTCAACATTTTTAAATAGAAGATGATTTGGAGCGGAGGATCGAGATATCTTTTGTTAACGTCACTGATGTTATCAAAAGCATCGACCAAGTGAATGACAAAAATGTTGATTGGTGTGTTTTTTTCTTCTTCTTCTTCTTCTTCTTCCCTATCTTTCTTCGTTTAACGTTTAAGTTCTCAATCTGGAAAGGGAGAGAAAAAAAATTTAACTTCCGTATTTTTATTAATTAAAAAAAAAATAGATTTAAATTTTTTTTTTTTTATTTAAAAAATAAAAATAGCGCGACAACTAGTCCGAGTGATGGCGGACGAGCAGTCGCAATCTGTAATCTTTAAAAGAAGAATTTTTTTTTTTTTTTTTTTTTTTGAGATAGGCGAAAAATAGATCATGAACAGAATTTCAAAAAAAAAAAAAACTTGATTTTTATTTCGAGATTAATTACACCACTCGAAACAAGATTTTGAATCCTGTATTATGTTTTAGGAGTTGTCTCAACTGCATTCTATTAAGATTATTTTTTATTTATTTTATTTTATTTAATTTTTTTTTTTTGAAAATTTTATTTTGAGACATTCGTTTAACTCTTTAAACGTCAACTGTTTGTGCGCGATTTTTTTTTTCTCTCTTCTATTTCTCACGAAATTTCAGATAATTAATTTACAGTTTGTGAAATTTAGCTCTCTTCTCACAGCTCATTTTGGATACAATTTTATAAAATTTGCGGCTGTTTCTAACGTGTTTAGGCGTTGTTTTTGTTGCTTTATTTTTGCGACTAAGTTTGGTTAACCAACCAAAGAAAAATATATATTTTTTTCTCGGAGAAAAGTCGCAATTTGAGCTTAGTGGACATAATTTTTAAGATTAAAATCATGAACGTTGCGCGCTACTCATGTATCACGGGACTGGTAAAAAACAAAACTCGTTTTTTTTATTTCGAATGAAGATATATAAATATAATTTGAATAGAACGTTGGCGAATGCAAAAATGTTCTTCACTTTTTTTTTTTTTTTTGAGGAATTTGACAGTATTTCAGGTGTACAAAATAATGAATGAAATCAAGTTGAATTTATGGTTAAATGTAGGCGAGTATTTATTTATACATTACTCTAATGTTACCTTTTTGTTTCTTTAAAATAAATTTCACGAAATATATATTATCTCTATAAATTTTCAAATAACTTAAAAAGATTTAAGCGAACGATAGTAATTCCCTTACACTCGAAAAAATTAAATAAAATAAACGCGACGATAAACAACAATTTTTTTTTTTTTTTTACCTTAAAAAAACTAAAATTAAGTAAGAAGAGTAGCGAGAAGTGAGTTTTTCCAACTAATTCTTATTAGCCTACCTTTATTAATTTTTTTTTAAAGAAGAAGAAAAAAAATAAATTACCATTTTTTAAAAGAAATCGAGCGCGTAAATGTTTTTACTTACGTGTATTTAAATAATCTGGTTATGCATTACAAATATAATTACAACGAAACGTCACTGTCAGTAATAATACTGTCACTGCGTAATGACTTTGATTAAAATAAAATAAAACATATTTAATATTTTATATATAGAAATTTTACTAAATATTCTTAAAATTTGTTATTAAATACCGTAAATTATTGCAGTTTTGCCTTAAAATAATAACAACATTCATTGTTAAAAATTTAAGCATAATCTCCAATCTCCACAATAAATCTCAAAATGTTAAAAACTGAACGTTGAGCTTAAATATAATCTTAGAATTTCTGCAAATTTATCTTTTTTTTTTTTGTTTTTAATTTTACGAGGGAAAAAAATTTATGAATGAATTTTGAAACTTTAAGTACCGGTATTTGATATTTTTATTTTGGGCAAAATTATGACCTAGGGAGGGTAGTCACCAAAGAAGGTCCCCTTTTATTTTTACCTGTAATGTGCCATAAAAACCTATTCAACATTATGCAAATTATAATTATTAAAAAGTGCTCCGGGCTCTATAAACCCTTGTTATGCTACTTATTCACAATGCCAAATAATGATTTTTCAAGTGGATATTCAAGTGAAACATCAGCTCCAATACTAATACATGACGTCTGGAAAAAAAAGGGTATCTTCCTGTATAATTTTAATAATCTAAATACTGTAGTTTTATGACACATAGAAAAACTTTATTTTTAAGGACATTGAATTGTTCAATTCTGTGTTTAGCAAGCATTATACTCACTCACTATGTCTGGCTGCATTGATTTCATCTTAATCGAATTTGTTCCATACGGTTGTATCATTCGTTGACTTCAACGTCTGATATTTTTTTTCTTGTAAACCTTTTCTTGCATCATACTACATAATTTATAGCATGCATAATTTAAATCGGGCATATTTAAGAAGTGCATCAGCGTTTGAGGGAGACACGAAGCTGAAATCAATGCAGCTTGACATAATGAGTGGGAATGATTTGATCTTGCGTTGCAGCGTTTTTGAGGCCGAAAGGCAATATTTTAAACACAGATTAGAACAATTAAATAGGAAAAAAATTATTAAATTAAAGTTTTTCCGTGTGTCTTTAAAATATTTAGAATATTAAAAAGATTTAATTACTAATTCAATCGAGTACGTTTTTTTACGGACAACGTGTATATCTGGAAAGTTGTAACGTTTTGGGTTCCTTTCAATAGCCCGTTTGCCTCAAAAACTTAAAAATTTCGCATTTTTTTTTTACTATAAACAACATTGAGAAAATGGTGACCTACCAAATGTACGCCTTTTCATTTCGAGGGGCACAGCACTGTTATTATGAGTATGGGAGAGGCCTCTTTTGAATGAGTTGCTTCCCTAGGCATCTCTTTTGAAGAGGCTGGATTTACATTTAAACATTAGTACAGTAATAATTATTGCATATTTTTATTAAAACAGTTTTCGTTATCGTACTTAAATGCCGGACTGTTTTTGGAGTTTAAAGTGTGCAAAAAACCAACTAAATCAAATGCTTTGTAAAATATTAGGCCTACTCATAATTTAATACTAAAAGCTATTATCGTGTTTTTAAATGCCGGTACGAAAATCTAAAATCGGAGGGAGAGGAGGAGGGGGTTGTGGGGGAGAGAAATTTTTTTTCCTTTTTGTTGGTTAACACGTTGTTCAGAAAATGTATATTAAAAAATTGCGGTAGCTAATATTGTCCTTTTATATTCTGCTGAGTTGCAGAAGCGCGTTGTTTCTATCTAACGGTAGCTTACCAATTGGTTTGACTGTGCAAACAACTATCACTCGGGCGCCAATTTAACAATAAAAATCGCAACTGCGTCGGAGGATGGAGGGAAGAAAACGCCTGTGCACTTCACTCACTCTCGCTCTTCCCACATCTACACGTAGTAGACTGGCGAATAGAATAGTTAGAATGGAGTGTCAAAAACAATTTCAAACACAATAACCTGGTGCAAAATACAAAACAAACAAATAACCCACCCCTACGTTTTTGTCCTTTTTTTTTTTTTTCATTTTATATATATATATTTTTTTTCCTCATCCACAATTCCACCTCTAGCGTTGTATAGTGTGTGAACAGGGTGTGAACGCCGTCTATGAAAATGAAACATGCTTCTTTTTGCTAGCTTTTTTTTTTTTTTCTGGATGATCCATCCTCCAGTATTACACTTCTAAAAATATATATCTATTCACGTACGAGGTAGATGCGTGCAAAAACTGATTTTAATCTGAGATTTATACCGACGAGTAACACCGATAAATGAACAACGAGATGCGAAACAATAATAATAATAATACTTGGTCCGGTTAAAACAGTTGAATAGATTGTCCGGCCATCTTCTAAAAATAATACGCAATTTATTTTTTTTATTTTTTTTTGGGTTGAATGGGAGAGGATTGGAGAGGGAGGGGGGTAGTGAACAGATAGGGATCTGAAATGGGACGGAAATACCCGCTGTTTTCAATGCTCAACCGTATCCTGTTATAGCTATGATGACGGTGGTGATGAAAAATGTTTTGCTCGAAACAAAAACAACCAAAATAATAATAAATGAGTAGGAAGCAGCAAAAATTTAATTTTTTCAGTTAACAAAAAAACTCCTGGATTTTTGTTGTTGTTGCTTCCATACAGTTGACAGTGATTAACACGTATTACGGCAGTTGACATGTCAAACACTATTAAAAACAATAACACGAGTTCATATATCGAAATCTCATACGAAATAATAAAAACACAGTACACGAATGAAATTTTTGGACTATTACACTAATACATTGAATTCGAAATAATCAAAATTTTATTTTTATTTTTATTAAAGACATTAAAAAAAATAAATAAAATTTCTGTAAAAGCTGTAAAATATATTTGAAATTTCCTTTTAATTTAAGAAAAACATTTCTATTTTTTGGAATTAAGTAATTTGTTTCTCCCTCAATGACCGCCGCAGTGGTCCTTTCAGATTTGGTCGACTTTCCAATTGAATAAATATTTAATATCTTATCGATTGCGAATGTTTCGTTTAGCGTTAAATGACGTGAGTGAGAGATTGGGACACACATTTTAATAATATATTTTTTCCCGAAATCTTTTATCACTGTCAGGGCACTGTCACGGTGTCTTTTGATAAATGTTGGTTCGCGAGTGTGTCGCGCGCTGTTTTTTCTAAAATCCCGGACTTTTTCAAGATTCTCAAGCTTTCATCTCGGTCCGAAATTAATTAAAACTGTTCGCTCGAAGCGCGGAAAGGAGACGATAAATGTTTCATTTGGAGAAAATAGCGTTAAGAGAGATAACACTTGATTATGACACGCTCTCTTCGCACTCCCTGGCGGTAAGTGTCGTCAATTACAAAGATTATAATAGAGGAGAGGAGTAGGATGAGGGGGGGAGACGGGGTTGAAGAGCTGAGGTTTGAACTGGATCAACTCGTCATCCGCTTCATTTATTTGCATATTGAATTCATTTCGCGGTTAAGTAACGTGACGTTAGACGCGTCTGGCGGAACGTTACTGTCGACGTAGCGAACGGAATAAACACGGTAGGAAAAATAATAATTAAATAGGGGTAAATCTCAATTTTAATAAATGACTATCTCCCTCTTTATCGTCTACGCTATCTTTTTTTTTCACCGCGCACTTTTTGGAGTGTATTTGTAATTATAATTTGAGTATTTTGTCGAGGTTAAGTTGCGCGGGATAAAGTTGAGTCAAGCGGCTAATTAGTATTGCGTTTGCGGTGAAAGTTTCTCATCTCATTTACTCTCGACTACTACTTATTATACTACTGTGGAGGAGTACGGTTTTTACTCGATCGATTCGTCTTTTTGCGTTTGTGCATATGCTTAATTTAATATATACATATGCGGAAGAAACAAATCCAGTTGCCAATTTAAGAAAGTGCACTTCTTCAAAGTGGTCTGCATTTTCAATGCGGAATTTTGATAACCGAGAGGGAGGGGGGGGGGGGGACTGTAACTTCAATAAAACACATTCAACACGCGCGCAACTTTTACGAATGAAAAGTTAGGATTTTTATTGACATTTTTGTTTCCTAGTTACCCAGGGGTGGTGGTCAACCTAGCGTTTAAAAGAGCCTCCGGTATTATGTTTAAAAATATTATTATACTTCCGGAACTCGGATATGAAAGAAATACGTGTACTAATTGGACGATTGACAACATAGTATTAGCATAATTATTACGCTTTAAAATGCTATTACTGTAAGGTTAATAAAGCGAAGAGTTTTATTCGAATTTCTGCTAAATTCAAAAGATGAATGCAAGCAGCGAGAGAGGAATAAAATCTATCTTTAAATAGTTTTATCCGCGCTTTTATAAAAATTGAAATGGTATGGAACCCTTTCTCTGGCTTAACAATATTATTTTTATACCATTCAGTAATGTAGTTTTATTTGCAGCAATTTTCGTTTTTAATGCATATCATTTGTTAAACTGTGCGATTAATCTGTGTAAGGTTTTCGAAAATCAATTAACGATCGGATTTAAATGAAAAAACAGAGATAGGTTTATGCCAAATTTGTGGATCAAACTCATTTAAATTTTGGTCTATAAAGCTGTATTAATAAACTTTTTTGTGGACACGGTGAACAGAAGTATAAGGTTAATAATGGTTAAAAGTGTAGGCCTACATGTAAAAAAAATATTTTTTGGTACCGGTAGCGCTTAAAATGTTCTTTTTTTTAAATTCAATGTAAAAATTAACTTTTAATAAGAAGCTATATAATTTTCAAGTACAATAAAATTACATTGTACATATGATAAAAAAAAAGATTGAATTTTTGTATAAATGAATACGATTTTTATGATTGTATTTGAATATTATTGTATAGCTTTTTTTTTTGTCGATTTTTTGATAAAAGATATGGCCGTAATTCGCGGAGCATCTGGTTCAAAATAGTGACTATTTTAATAATTGACAGGTGAAACTTTTTTTTTTGTTGCCCGGAAAGCAATTTCAACGTTTTTATACGGACAGTTGATGACTTTACAGGAACTTAATTTTTATAATTAGGCTAAAGATCAAGTTTTAATATTTACTCGTTTGAATGAAAAGGAGAAAAAGAAGAAAAAAAAAAGATTAGGTAATTAAAAGGCTATTAATTGATTTAAATAATGCGCTCATCTGACGACATAATTTGTCCGTCGGTTGTACATGTAGGTATCAATTAATAGCGGGGCATAAACTAGATAAAATGTTGTCATTAATATTCATGCCCGAATGTAAGTTGATAAAGGCGTTGAATTTCACAATAACACGCAATTTGATTATTATTTTTAAACGTCGTTTTAAACTAGTACATTAGAAGAATGTTGTGTGTAAATGCAAACTCGATATTATAATTTTAAGAGATAGAATTTGTTTTCTCCCTTCCTTTGCACATACTGCATTTGTTTATATTTTATATTGATTTTTTTACGACGTGTTAGAGCATAATTTGTAAATGGAAAAAAGTTATTAATATGTTTAATAATATCAATTGCGATGGTAATTATCACCGGAATTACAAGTTTATTTACCATTGAATGAATAAAAATATAGCTATAAGATTAAAATTAGCATACTACCGGCTATTACGACGTTTAATTTTTTGAATCAATTTAAACAAACTTGTTTTTTTTTCTTCTATCAAATAAATTGCGGTTTTTGAAATTAATAGCGTAATAAAAAAAAAATTAAAATGATTATTTGCAAAAAGTTAAATTTACCAATAAAGCAAAATTAAGTTGACCAGCTGCCTGCATGTGTTTACGATGCACACTGTAATCGTTATTATTTTTCTATATACTGTATATATAAAAAAAACATACGAGCAAAACATTAATGCAATTCACATCTGTTGTTTTAGATGGGGAAATTTTAATAACCCACTCGATTTCAGCGGATGAGTCTAACACACAAATAAGTAACATGGAGTCACTTTTTATTTGCAGTATGTACAGTACGCGCGGACACAATGAACGTCCCCAATTTAGTTCTAAAAAAAAATAAAAATGTTGGGTAGACGCTTGTTTTTTTTGTGTGGGGGTTATGTATACTGTATAAGCTAACTAAACGTTGTAAACAAAAATGGCTTAAGGGCATTGATTGTATTTATAAGGGTGTGGAACATAATTTTTTTTTTTTAAAAAAATATAATGTCTAAACGGTGAAGGTGACCGTTATAGTTATAAACAAAGTACACGGAGTCTCACCTGGTTTCTATAAATACATCATAAAATACTGGATGAATAAAAGTGATAACCGATAACCCATCGGGTTTTTTTTTTATATCCCCTTTTTTTTACTATTATTATTCTAGGTTGTTGATAGTGATAATTTGGAGGGGGTTATTTTTATGACTCGCTTTTTCTTTCGTTCAGTTTTTTTTCCCCCCTCTTCTCTCTCATTATCTACCGCTCAAAATAAACGAATTAAAAAGCGAAAATAATAAAACTATTAATTACGCTGAGTAGACATTTTTATAATCAATAAAGCGTCGCAATAGAAACCTTCGATTTTATCGATTTTTAAATGTTTTTTTTTTTTTTTCAAGAAATCTGCCGAAGTTATATATGCACAAGCTAAATCTAATTAAAATTAATAACATCTCTAATAAAAATAGCTGAAGTATATAAATTTATCTAAGCAAATAAGAGCAATAGAAATGTAAATTTATCTTTGATAATCATTATCTTGAGGGCTTTCATAAATAGCATTATTAAACAAGTTAAGAATATTAATTTTTTTCCCTCTATCTTTTAATATTATTAAATTAATATAGTAGTTTTCTGTGTATTCTAAGATTTCAAAAAAAAAAAATTTTAAAAATTCAAATAAATAAAAATTAAATCAATCATGAATATTATTACTGAAGCGGGTGAATGTGAAATCGTTGAACCTAGACTTAGAATTCCGGTAGCAACGAAATATTAGAACCCTCTTTGTAAAATTTAAAGAAATATGATAATTTAAAGACATCAATAACGAGGCTGCATTTCCACTTAAAAATAACCGAATGTGACCCTTGGGGGTCGCGCATAAGAAATCACTGTAATGAAATTTGTATTGGAATTGATTGGTCAATGCGAACGAATTTTTGTAGTACTTACAATACATTGAATTTTATTAATTTTATTCCAGGGGATCTAAAAAATATTTTGATCTGGGTCCCCCAAAGACGCTTAATCCTGCATGTCATACCGTTGTAAAGACGTAATGAACAAAACAATTCAAATCAATAGTTTAAAAATTCAAAAGGACAAGTAGAGTTAATTATTAATTTATAGATTTACAGCGAGATATAGGTAAATAATAATTATTATATCACTTACTTTTACTCGCGAATTTTTTTTAATATTAAATTTTGACCACGTAATTCTGTGGTGTTAAAAGCATTTGTGGAGTGACTGGTTACTTTAATTAAACTTAATGGATTTATTATTTATGTAGTTTGTTTTTTTATATTTCTAGAATAGTAACCGGCATCTTGTTTAATTTTTGCGGGGAAATAATTGTCACTTTTATTAAGCAATATTTTAAGCAAGAATAAATCTATTCTAATTAAAATCAATGATTTTTTTTTTTTTAGATTATCATTTGTATTTTTGTTTTTGAGGGGGGGGGGGGGGAGGGAATGAAACGAATTTTTTTTTTTTAAGGTTTGATCGCTATTCTCTATTAATAACATCTTCTTATGTGGTAACTAGCGATTGCTATAAATTAGAAATTCGTTGATAACTTTTTCATCCGACGCGTCACGCTTTAATTGGATTAAATATTTTTGTTGAAATCCTTTTCACCTGCGTCGTCTTCCTCATACGAAATAAAAAATTTAATAGCCACGAGCATCATCGATATCAAAAGAAAGATAACAGAACGAAAAATAAACAAAACTTTTTCTCCCAAATTAAATCAATTATTTATTTATTTTTTGTTTGTTGTTTTATTTTATTGACAAAAATTATCGTCAAACCCGGGAAACAAGTTTTATTTTTATTAATTTTTTTGTTTCCAATTTGAACTTCAAAATCTAATTTTGACAGAAGCTCATTATTGTAAAAACGAATGATTTTATACTACGCGAACCATTAAGATTTTTGTAGGAAATTATTATTTTAAAAAAAAAGTTTAAATCATCGATTATTTTTTTTTTTTGCAAATTAGTATCAACATTGTGTAAAACAGTTCAAAAATCCGAAATGATTTAAACGTGTATTGAAGAAAAATGATGAGGGTTGCGGGGGACATTCGTAAACCCTCGATTACGTTTCATTCTTTCAAATAGCTTTTTGAACTCGAAACCAATTTTAATATTCATTCTCATGCAAATTTTACTTGCCTTTGCGAAAAATTCATAGTAATTTGCAGTTAAAGGGATTATTGAATAAGCTAGGCGGGGTCAAGGGTGTGGTTGCAAACTTGAAAATGGAAACAAATTTTAAAAAAGGTGATGTAAAATTAGCTAAATTAGGGGGTGTTTTAATTTTTGTTCTTTAAGAAAGTAGATAGAACTTGAGAGCGAAATGTTATTCTCGGGATTGCCTTATCCTTCAATGCAAAGTACAAGTTGTTAATAAAGTAGTTGCGTACGGTATAAATCTCGGAGTACAACATTAATAAATAACTTTTACAAATTTTTAGAAGATTATTTTCACTGTTTTTTTTTATAAGGAAGTGTTCTTACATTTTTTTAGCCAAGCTTAACGTATTTTTTTGACGCAATAACAAAGTTTTTTAAGTGGACTCCCGTTATATCCGAGGAGATGTTATATAAACAAGTTCTGCTGCATTTTAATGTTTAATAATATTTTCTTATACATTAAAACCCTTGCGCAAGACCACCTTCGTTTCAAGACTACGGTACCTGAAATAATTTCCTTCAATTTTACCATGTTAATGCACTTCTAATAGTGAACCACCTCTACTGAAAATCCAGTTTAATAGAGGTTTCTTGAAAGGCCATTTTAATACCAGTAGCAAATAATAATATATTTTTTAAGATCACCTTCATTTAAAGACCGCTTTTAGTCGATTCCAAAGGTGGTCTCGAAATAGAGGTTTTACTGCGATTAGTATTCTAATTCATTAATTTGCGTATTTTTATTGATTTAAAAAACATAACGAATTAGGCTAATATTATGATGCAAAATAATTTGAATTTAGTTGTTAATTTTTTTTGGGTAAAAAAAAAATATATAAATTATTTTTCCCGGTATGAAAATAATTGTCAATAATTCTTTTTTGCTCGATTTCCAAACCGGTTAATGAAATGCTAATAAATAGATATTTAAAAATCTGTTAATGAATCGTATGAAATTTTTGATTTCCAAGATACACAATTATTTAATTTTCCTCTTAATTCGAAAATTTACAGCTCCCGTTTTTACGCTAATTAGTATTTATTTCTAACTGGAAAAAAAATCCATTTTGGGAAAAAGCTGACAAGGACATTTAAAAAAAAATATTTGGAGCGAGAGTCGGGAATATTGTATGCGTGAATCAAAAAAAAAAAAAAAAAAAAGGCAAGAATTTTAAACGGATGCTGTTATATAGTTAGCACACGTGAAGTACCTGCAGTGCGTACAAAAGCTTTTTAATACCAACTGTATCTCCCACCCATTCAAGTTAAGTGATGCAGAATAAAGTGTAGACAATACTTCTGTTGTCAAAAACAAATTGTTGTTTTGTTAGTTGGGGGGAGGGGGGGGGGAGAGAAAAAAAATCGCAGACAATGGGGCCCCTGGTGAGTACTGCGCACAAGATGCACCTATTCTCATACCATTCGCGCTGATGTCACCTGACGAACAAATATCAAAACGCTCGCATATTTTTCTATCTATCTCTCTTTTTATTTTTTTTTTATATTATATATATATATTTTTTTTGATAAATAATAATAAAGGATAAAATTAAATCAGTGACGTTTGCTATTGTTTTCCTCAGCTGGAAAATGACAGCGGGATAGAACGTGTACAACTACGCCTATATATAGCTTTATGTCAAATTCGTAGTCAATATTTATGCAATTTTTTTTATTTTTTTTTTTCTAAAATTGAATTTAACGAGAGAGAGAGAGAAAAAAAATTGTTTGCATCCAAATTTATATGCGTTTTTTTTATGGTTTAAAACAATGGGGCTTTGTCGGAATGAACTTCAAACATAATTCGATAAGCAGGTAGAAAAATATTAAATGAATTATTATTTTGCGAGCAAAATGTTAGTTGGCGACACAAGTTAAAAATTCGTTGAAATAAAACTTTGGAAGTTAAGGGGGGGGGGGGAAAAAAAAAAGGTTAACCAAACGTTGAACTACTTATTCAATATGAATTGATAAAATATAGGTCGTTTTTTGACCATTGCAATTTTTTGGTTGAAAAAATTGAAAACTTTTTTTAAAAAAATAATAAAAATGTTTCGATTTTTTTTTGGTTTTTTTTTTCAAATTAATTCGCGCGAACAAATAATTTCTGTAATTCTAGATAACTGTATTATATTATTAAATGATATTTATTAATACAGAAACATGGGCGGTTTAAATTATGATATTTTCTAATCGAACGGTTTTTATATTAGCGATTTGAAGTTATTATGTTTTTTAAAAATAGGGGATAATATTTTTTGTGTTTTAATATTTTCCAATTATTATTAACGTTTTAAGATGAGGTTACTGTGACATTTGACTGAAAATTGATCAACCAGGAAGTTGACAAAAATCTTGAGAAAATAAGTCAAACTTAAAAGAACATAAAATTATATAATCGGAAGTAAATATAAGGGTGGTTTCTCATAAAATATGGAATCGCTTAAGCCAGTGCCTAATTAGAAGATGCCTAATAAAAACAAATAAATAAAAATATGATTACACTTACTCGCATAAGCATTTGCTTAAGGAAATGGTGGACATGTTTATTGCAGGACATCATTAAAAAAGATGTTTTCATGCAGTTGCAATTTGGTGCTTCATCAAACTCGTTTGATTTTATGGCATCCCATACTTGGATTCATTTTATAAATAGATGCACGGGATAAGGGCAGTTTTATCTCCATTGCAAAATAAGAATTTCTGGCGGCTATGTACTGGTATATTGTTCTTAATCTTATTTATACTGTAATAAGAATTACAAGAAATCATAAAACATAAATGGCTGTATAATTACTGTATTATAAATGATCGGCTAAACAATTTACATGTGCAGTACATCGATAAATAAGTTTTAAAATAGACTTATTTTCATAATAATTTTTATTATGAAAATAAAAATAAAAATTTAAGCGTTTATCTCAATGCGTAAATAACAGGATTAATGTTAATGTTAAATACGGAGTAATAAATTATGTCTATCACAGATAATTGGTAGGCAAATTTTTTTTTAATATTTAAAATTGAAAGTTTGATGTTAAAATGCATATCTTAAAAAAAGTTACTACAAATTATATGCAGTTGGATTAAATAAGGTTGATTAGTTTTGGAGAGTGAGCAAAAAACGCTAAATTAAGTTTTGAATTGGCGCAGAAATCTCTCTATGGTCTAGAATGGACATCTGGCAAAAGGGACGTACTGCATTTTACTTAAATTTTAATTTTTTTAAAAAAAACTTTGTTTATTAACAATTGAAGAGCTTGCAGCAACAATGAGGGAAGTTTATTTTTGTTAATTTTGGCAAAATAAAAGCTCAAATTAAACTAAAATTGTTTTCTTTTTTTACTTATTTTCCGAGTATCAATATGTTCAATATATCAAAATATTCAAATGGGGTTTGAAAATAATTTTCGAAGGAACCAATAAATTTTGCCATTATTATTTAATTATTGCACGGACGATTTACTAACTCAAAATTACAACTGCGAAATAAATTAAATATTTAATACTCAAATTTTTATCTTTAAATACAAGATTCTTCCTTGTTCTTCGGGTCAGCTTAAAAGAAAACAAGATGCTATTTATTGAATAACATGAAAACCAAAACTCACAACTTCATATAGGATATTGTTATCTGCAAAGTACTTCTTCTAATTTCAAAAAGTTGAAAAACAAAATAATTGTCTTACATAGTTATTGCTGGAAGCCCTTCAATTTTTTTTGGTTATAAGTGTAGCAATATTATTATTATAACTACCGGTACAATAAAATGTTTTATTACAACGCTTCCCCCCCCCCCCCCTCTTTAAAATGACATTTTACAGTGTAGCAAAAAAGTTTTAAATTTGTAGCTCGTACCATAATTTATGTGAAATGTTTAAACGTTTTTCTTAGTTAATAAATAAGAAAAAGCAAAACTTTTTCTTCTTTCATGTAACTTTTGAATTGTAAAACTGTTAGGTGTAAAACTCGATCACAGTTTTATTTATAGAATTTTAAACTTAAAAAAAAAAACACAATTTCAATCTCAACTATTAAAAAACAAAAGAAGAAATGAATAATTATATGTTTTTCCTAATAAATTATTAGCAGGATATTTTTGTTCCCCCAGACGTAAATAATGTGATTATTAATATCGATGTCACATTTGATTCATAGGCCATTTACATCTTTCTTAATAATTGTTTGTGATTTAAGATTGTGTGTGTAGCGATTGAAACAAGAGTCGAATTCGGAGTATAAAGAGAATAGTAGAACAGGGGGATAAAAAAGAAGTGAGACGAAAATGTTTGTATAAATCGAGATGATCTCATATTTTAACTCGACATGACATTGTTTTCGAAGAAAAAGTCATCTTCGAGCGAATTGGAAAAGAGCAGAAAGAGAGAGAGAGAAAGAGATTGAACAGAATCTGTTGAATAAACCAAAAGTATAACAAACCTATAAATTGAAATTCATTCCAGGAACACGGACGGAGTTGTTTGTTTTTATTTTCCAAAATAGCCTCGACCTTCCATCATGCGTGTAACATAGATTTACCTTTTATTAACCTCCTTTTTACACCCTCACCCCACACCTTTTTGCTAAAATTGACAAATATATTTATTTTTTTTTTTTTGTCTCTCCACACCCTCCTCCACCGGTCCATCGGTGCAATGAAGGGGACTTCCGGCTCTTCTCTTGTCATAGCTAAACCATGCGTTAAATATGCGCCGTGCTATCACAACTGTCCGTTGCTACAAATCCCAAAACCCTCCCCGCTCTTAAATTAGTAATACAAATTCACTTCCTCTTATAATAATATGCGCTATCTTTTAACCATACTTAGACCGGTAGTACCTCTGGTGGTTTTTTTTTTTTTTTTTCTATCTCAAACTTTAACCTTTTTTTAATACGTATTTTGGAAGACCACACCGATTAATTTATTGTAATTTTGCGGCCGGAGAAACAACTCGGAATCGTTTTTTAAATTTTTGCTAATTTCTTGTAAAATGTCCGCAAGCGACACCTATGTGATCCATTATTAACAACCATAGTCGGGTGAAAAAAGAAATTAATTCTGACATAACTGGTTTGTTTTTACATGGAAAATGTTGTATTTTTGCGGTGAAAAACGCCCCTTATCAACATTTTTCAACATTTTGTTTTTACCGAAATACGATTTCTACAACTGTTGTGAAGTTAGGAAAAATTAAAATAATAATAGGAATGTAGTTTTTTTTTTTTTTGTTGCTTGTTTAGTTGATGAACAGGGTTAATAAGAGATGACATCTGGAAATAATAACAACTATTAAATTACCCTGGACGTAGTCGGTTAATAGTCAGTCGAGCGGAGATTAAAATTGGCGTCATGGACGACTATTGCAACTGTCGGTCGATCATGTGTTATTTCCACATTTACTTAATACCATCATCAGGGGTTTTTTTTAAAAAAAAAAAAGATTTATTTATACAGGATAAAGGTGAAACAGAAATTCTTGTTTAAGTTGATTATTTTAAACCGTAAAACTCGGTTATAACGACTTAGAAGGGGACCGAGCATTTTATATCCGAGTAACCTAAAAATCTTGTAAACAAAATAATGTTCTGACGTTATATCCGAGGTTAACTACATTAGTTTTTATTAACGCGATAACACAATTTTTTTTATCATTAAGGATTTTCACAGGACTCAAAAAAATTATGGTATATCCGAGTTTATTATAACCAAGATCTACCGTACGGTAATTAAAATATACAGTCTATTATTTTAAAACTGATAATTAAGAATTTTAATCATTAATTTTCAATGACAAGAAGAACTTAAATAGTTACCCAATCAAAAAAAAAAAAATTAGGTTTTTTTTTTAGTTGACCAACTTTATAGAATAAAAGAAATTTAATAGTTCCGGCAGAAGTGATATTGATTGCTTTAGATCATAAATCGTTTATTGCGACCGCAGTCTTTTTTCTGTATACAATAATGAAATATGATCAGTTTGAACTGGTTGTGCTTTGCGTATGTTTGGAATTTTTTTTTTTTAATTTCGCTTTATTTTTTTTTTAATCAGAAAAAGTGAGAACGAGAAAACAAAAACCGGGCACAAAGTCAATTGAAAGCAAAAATAATTTTTTAAAGGCTAATTAGGTTTGCAGGTCTTCAAAAATAATTGCTTCATAATTTTTTTTTTTTTTTTTTATTATTAAGCCTTTGATTTTTCTTTTAATAAATTATACTCATGCAATATGTGATAACATGAAGAGAGAGAAAAAAAAATGTAACATTAGTAATTTTATTTCGTAAATCGGCAGTCCATAAAATAAAAAAAAAACTTGGACTCTTTCAAATAATCAAAAGTGCATTCTCATTATTGCGAGCTGTAAAAGTATTATTATAATCATAATTTTCGATTGAAAAAATGCTTGATATCAAAATTAAAAGGGTGGGGGGAGGCGAAATAATAATCTGATCTAACCACCCTGTATGAAAGTTGAACTGCCCTCTCGCGGTCAAACGCGACCACATTCCACAAATTAAGAACAGCGTTTAAAAGAGAGAGAGAATATATATTTTTGGCGGTGAGCTGAGGCATGGAGTTTAACGGTAGATAAATTGTAGCACGTTGAATGTGTAAATAAATTTCACCCGTACAATAATATCATGACAACATTGTCATACGCTTTAGAATGTTTGTCACTAAAAATTAGAAAAACTTCCGGGAGTCTTAAATCATCCGATAATCCTCAGCCTTCTCTCTCTCTCTGGCAAGAAGGATGAGCGAGAGAGAGAGAGAGGGAGTGATAGATAAATAGAGAGCGAGAGAGAATGAGCGGTAGGATGAAAGTATTCAATTGAAACGTGATTAATGGTTTAGAACGGATGACGGCTAATTATCCTCTTAATTAATTTGAAAATAAACGTCCTACTACCTGGGATTATTCAAATTAGGCTTTCCACAAGTTGTTTTTTTATTTTTTAATTATCAAATAATTAATTTGCTCGAGCACGAATTTGTGTAATTATACTCTATCTATTAGTAGTAGTAGTACAGTAATAAGTCGGACGTGTATCGATTATTTGAAATAAAGAGCGCTCGATTTATTTTTGCTTATTATCAGAATTATTGATGTTTGGCGGAATGTTTCTGTTTTTTTATCATAAAAAATAATTACCTCGCGCGAAGTGTAAATTTTTGTTAATTCTCTCTTTAATTTGACCAACTGACTCTTCTACAAGTCGCACGAGTCTGTACATTTTTATCTGCGGAATAGTTAAAATGTCAATTACCATTAATAAAATGTAGGCAAAACTAATATTATGAATTTTTTTGAGCCAGGAAATTTAATAAACCCTTTTTTTTTAAATCTAAAGTACCGTATTTAATGTTTTTTATATATTCGTATATTATATAGAATAATACCCGCATTTTAATTCGTAGTAATTTTTGAATTATCTCTTCAAATAAAAATTGTACATTTTTTTGGTATAATTTTATTTTTGTCGAACATTTAAATTTATTTGAAAAATAGTTTTATAAATATGAATAATAAAAATTAACAAGTATTATTTTAAGAATTAACACGTAATTCATTAAAAAAAATATATTTTTCGGGCTATAATTATTACTTTTTTATTATTATTTTTGAATATGTATAATAATAAATGGAGATAATTTACAATTCACTTCATTAAATAATATTAATTAAAATCAGTAAAAGAAATAATTAAATGTAAAATGCATCTACATAATAATAAATACCGGTACGCAAAAATATTCATAAAATTAATTTTTTTTTATGGTTATATAAGATTGTTTTAAATTTTTTTATTTTTTAAAATCCGAACACAAAAATACTATAATAATAATAATAAAAAAAATAATAATTGCGAATTTTGATCACTTTATCAGAAAAACGCTGACCTTTCTCTCTCTCTCTCTCGGTCCACATGTTCGGTAGAACGTGATTCTTAAATCATTTTAATACAAGTATCGCCTTCAATCAAAAACGTTTTTATTTTATATTATACCTTTAAATTTTCTCACTCGCCGTGCTTTTTAAACATCCTATTAATTTGATATCGTGAGTTTCAAAACTTACCTTCCTACCTTTTGAATTTCATTTCAAACCGACAACTATATATTTATCATGAAGATAGGATATAATATTTCTCTCTCTCTACTTGTGCGCGAACAATAATTCGGCTCCACACTTGACAGATTAAAACGACTCACGACTCTCTTATCGTTTTGATATAGTAACGGAAGAAAAATAAAGCTTTGGTTAAAAGAGAAGAAGGAGAAAAAAAAAACTGATTATAAGGTGTTGTCGGACAGGTACAACAGGTATGCGCAAACGAAATGGGGGGAGAATGAGGGAGGGAAAGTTTGAGCCACCCATCACTTCTCTTTTTCGTTACTCTTGCCAAAGGTTTAAAAAAAAAAAAAAAAAAAGATATTTTGGAAAACAACAATAAAAATTGAAAAAAGAAAGAACAGCACTCTATGATTAAGATTATTTGTGAAATCAAATGTTTTGACCATCAAAGCGTTTGGTTGAATAAGCGAAGGGCGGGGATAATGTGCGTCTCAATTTAAAATGTTGAAGAAGAAAAGAAAAGGAAAAAAAAAAAAGATTATTTAGTACTAACGCGCACACTCAGCAATTAACTTAAATGTTACCACATCTCACACGATGGATAAAGATAGCGAACGGGGCAAAAAAAAAAACATGTAATATCCTAGTCTCAACGCGGAAAAAAAAAGCGTTCGACCAAAATTATTATTGATAACGAATGCAATTAAACCTAAGGAAATAATTATTTTGATGAAAAAACCCGGAAAAACGGTTAATAGAGTTAAATTAGAAAACTGAATACTTTTTTTTTTTAGTTTGTTAAAAGTTTTGAAAGTAAATCGCTTCAAACTAATCGTGATTATTTTTATTTATTTATTTATTTTTTTTTTTGGATGAGAAAAAATTTTAATCTCGCCGAATTTTTGCCCTGCTGACATGTCAAAATATTAGAGTTGTAAACAAACATCAACCAGGTTAGCTAATCTACGTTTGAAGATTGTTATCTGACCAGCGGCTGGGTTCTGCCAAACCGGTCAAGCTATTATTTCTCCCTAATATTCGTGACGAATACAGATAGTTTGGACTGTAAATATCGCTCCGTACGACACCTTTCTTTTCGTTTACTCAGCTATTTAGCTGAAATATTTTTGATTTTTTTTTTAATGCAAAATAATAGCGTTGTTTAAGACTTGAATGAAACGTTCGCTTTTTAACGCATTTAAAAATGATTTGTTATGATAACACATTGATATGCAATAGCCAGGTAAATATTTCCGAAATGAGTGGATTTTCTACAAATTTTGAATAAACAATGATTTTTTTTTTAAATAAAAAATTATCCTAAATTCTGCAAAATTATTTTACATTTTTTTTTTAAAAGGTAAATAAAAGTGCAATTAGCTTGTTTTTTTAATACTTTTTACCGTAAATACGGTAATATTTTCATATCAAATGTTTGAGTATGCGCGCTGTAAGAGTGACTATTTTTTTTTTTAAAAAAAACAAAGTTGGAATGGTACCATAATATTCTCTCTTAAAAAATAAAAAAAAATAGGAAGGTATTAATTTACCTAGAAACATTTTTTTCCTCCTTCTTGCTTACTTCCTCTATCGAAAAAGTAAAAAAAAAAATTTTGATGGAGTCACGTACATCACGAATACAAGTGAAGATAAAATTGCCCTTTGACGGTAGTGCTAGCTTTTTACTCTTCCAAAAAGCAAAAAAAAAAAAAAAAAATCTCTCAATCATTTTCTCTCTTCGCATTTTGACGGTCTGCGAAATATTAGATTCAGTTTCGCCCGTGTGACCAATTTCTCTCTCAATACACACTCAATTCCTCCGAAATCAGTTTGATCGAAATCCCAAATTCGCTTTTACGTGACGTCATCGTCAGTCGCCAGTCAACAAACTTTTTTTTTTTTTTTAAACAAAAAATTATTGCGCGGAGGGGGCGTTATAAGCGAGGGATAGGAATAGGAAGAGCTGGGGGGGTACCGTACCGTAGTATATGAGAGGGGTGGGGGTAGTATAAAATTTCGATCAGCTTCAATTTCTCCTCCATTCCCCACAATCGATATAATCTATCGAGCATATCGTCAAGGGAATATATATATTTTTTTTTGAAAAAGCCAGGGAGAATGAAAATGGGTCTGTTGAGCAATCTAGACGCCGGAACACAAGCGTACACGCACGAGGGTGGTTTTAAGGATTAGAACCGAACCATAAACCTTACCGGTATACGCGGAAAGGGTCACTTCTATTTTTATTTCTCTCTCTCTCTCACCCTCCTTCGACAATCACCTAACTGTACCGTAGCTACTTTGGGATTTTACTCAGGCGGCGACTGACTGTGACCTTATGAATGCGATGGTCATAAAGGCCAAAACGCTGGTCGTAACTGTCCAGTAATTCAGCTCTCCTTTAACGCTAACACGTTGAAATCAAATTTATCAAATCGCCTTGAATGGACGACGTTCTCGGACGCATAGTGAGAGAGGAAGGCGGGGAGGGGGGTCTACCGAGCGTCTCCAACACCTAAAAGGACTTGTTTATTCACTTTCTTCCCGCAAAATAGGTGTCGAACTTATGTACGTGAGGTCAAAACCGGTCAACGTAAAACTCTATAATCTCCCTTTTTCCGTTATTAGCACCCCTTAGTTGAAAATAAAAAATATATATATACAAGTACTGTATAATAGAAAATGTATCTCTTGTCCACTGTACAATGCTGTTTGAAACGTGATAGCCATAAGCGGACACGTAAGTCCAGTCAGTCTATTCTGTGATGTAATGGAACGGACAGCTGGAGAAGAAAAGCTGATTTTACGCTAGTAATAGCATTAAAAAAAAAAAAGTTTGCATTTATAGAAATGAGGTACGTTATTTAAATTTTTATTGCGGTAATTAAATGAACCGCAGCTTGAAAATTTATTTTTATTTTATTACCCGCTAAAATGTAACGCTGGTTAATTAATTAATTAATACGAGGATGATAATTTGCTACTAAAAATACTCGTAAAAAAAATTTTTTTTTTAAAAAATGGATGTTTATTGATTATTGAACTGAACTAATCGAAAATATAATTCAATCGTAATAGCTTTTATTTTTACGGTAATTAATTTTAAAATTAAAAAAGTATTTTTATGTTGAAACATTTAATTGTTGTTTTTAATAATATCTGCACATTATTGAGCAGTAGTGAAACACAACATGAATTAAATTAAAATATCATAATGATTAATTTAAAAAAATTGGGGGATTAAAAATAAAAACATAGAAATTTATGCTTAGTTTTGTCATTGTGGTACATTGAAAGTGCAGTAAAAAAACAGCGCCTTAAATAAAGTAGGTTTACGTTCACACTCTGTATAAATTGATAAAATAAGAGTTTTCCCACTCCCGCTAAATGAAGTCATTTATAAGAGTGACGAGATTTTAAATAAAGATGTTTTGATTTGGTGTCTGTGTTGATGTTGAGTGTAGTGTAGCGTGTGGAGAGAAACGTGAAGGATGAAAGGCAAAGGGATATTGTCGTTTAGAGAATTCCTCAATACAGTCAATCACGTAAAAAAAAAATACCCGATGTTGTTGAAGAAATCTTCCTCTGGATAATAATAGGAGAGGAACAATAAGAAACGTTTCAAGTAGAGGAAATTGCGTCGACAGGACAATAGTAGAGACCTATGACCGATTTGGGTGGTCCATTGTCGCTTTTTTTTTTTTTTTTCTTTTTTGTTCTCTCGGCCTGAGCTGGCTACACGTGTGAAATATAGCGAAGAATGACTCAAAAAGTCTCGTCTATCCAGACTAAATACGTGTCCTAGACTAACCTTCGATACACGACGACATAAATCACACTGACTAAGTTAAATTCAAAATGAAAATGACTCATTTCTTGAAATTTACTTATTTGTTAATTCTTGTACAGTAATTGGTTTATAATAGATTACTGTGTCATCTTTTCGAGCAGTTTATTGCCATTAAAAGGATTTTTTTTGACCTTGTTGAACGTTTTCTCATACGAATCTTATTTATCCGGTTTAATGAGAAAATTTAGCTCGGTTTAATATCAATTTAGTTGAATTAAAAGACGTTTTAATGAAAACTACAGCATATTTTATAGAGTATTTTATTAATACTTGAATAAATTTATGAATAAGGCAAATGATAGTGTTATTTTATATACACGGTGAACCGGGGGAAAAGCGAGCTGTGAATTAACGAGAGTAATAAATACCGCATCAAATGTCACTGAGAGTAAAATTAATTTAATTCAACTTATTTATAATAATAATTATTTTATCCCGTACTTTTTGTGAGCTTTCCCAGGAAAAATTTGACATTACAATCATCGGTGCATGGAAAGAATTAAGTTATCAATGCAGCAATTATAATTAGAGCATTATGCAAGCGCGTTTTGCTGCTTGTGTTGAGGTCATAGGAGGATATTATTTTGAACGCAGATTATAAAAAAAAATAAGTGCTAATAAAATCATTAAAGTAAAGTTTTTTTCATGTGTTATTAAAATGTACAGATTATTGCACACATTATTACAGCGGTTGGCTGCTTTTCGTTCACCGTGTCCATTATACAGTATGTATTTATTATTCTTTAAATGAAAACAATGCCAGTTAAATTCAATTAATTTTGCAGTTTTATATGGGACTTAGTTTCCCCTTAAAGGGCAATATTACCCACATTTGGTGCAAAAACGAGGCAGCTCTAAAATTTAAATGTTTTCTCTGCTTTTTATAAACGATAGTTTGTAAGCTGCGTAGTGGTATTAAAGTAGGGAAAAGAAATTTAGCTTAAATTAAAATATGGTTCCTTAAAATGATTTTATTTTTTTTTTAAAGCTAAGATTCTCTGATTTTATCTTCCTGATTTTAACGGTTTTGACATGCTTATCCAGTATAGCGCGTAGTTACCATACTACTATACCAGGTAATATAAGGTGTTTTATTTGTTGACGCTATTAAATAATTTTCACGTGAGACGTTATTTTTAGGGAGGAATGGGAGGAGGTAGAGTTTTTTTTTTTGTGTGTGTGTAAATTGTATCGATTTAAAGAGGTTGCACACGAAGAAATGGCATTAAATTCTTCCTAGGCAATAGTTGTTGTCAGATTGAGCAACAAAATTATAATTGATGTCTCCGCAGAAAGTGAGACTTTCACCCGTCACACGTATACTGTATATAAAAAAAAAACATAAACCCACCTCCCAACTTCTATAAAGGCCGTTCAAAAATGGCCCTACGGATAGATTTTTCGACGGATAATCTCTCAATGAGATATGATTGATCGGAGAAGGATAGCACTTCAGTTAATATGCAATCAATCATAATTGTCACATCCCCGCTGTTTCACTTCTTCATTCTCAACTCTTTTGTATTATCTGCCTATACTTTTACCACCCCCCCGCGCCCCTCCCATCCCGCACCCACACCGCCCCTGATGGGTTATCGCTGTACACACGTCGATTTCAAAACTATTTGGGCTTATAGATTTCGCTGGATATATATATACAAAGAACACAACAGATTTCTTATACATCTTCTCATCTTTTCTCTTCTAGACTTATAAAAAAATATATATATATATATTGTATTATATAGGAAAGTCGGGACGCGCCACAAAATCTAAGTTCTGACATGTGTCGGAGAAGCTAAATAGGACTGGGCTTTGCAAAGGTACATCAGGGACTTTTAAGATCTCTCTTTCCCAACTTCTCTAGGCTGACGTTCTATGTTACGATTTTTAAAGCTATGAGAAAATCAAATCTAATGGGGTAATAAAAAATTGTTTAAGAAAGTTTTGTTGTTTTTCAAAACTCGTTTTTCAATCCCATTCAGAATTTCCGTTATTTTCGATTTTCAATAATCCAAATTTAAGTAACATTATAAATCCATAAGTCTCATCTTAATAACCACTGGTTTCCGTTTTACGTTCTCGCATTTTCGAACTTGCGCTTTTGCCAGTTTTTTTTATTACCGGTATTATTTGTTGTGTGTTTTTGTAAGGGTTTTTATTGACTTTTATAAACATAATAAGTGAATTTTTTATAACCCTTATTTTTACCTGATAATGAGTGAGAAAATGGTATTTTTGATACGGTATTTACATAATTTTCTATTGCAAACCGTTATTTGCTTTTCGTATTGGTGCTTTGCGTTCTATTTTTTTTTTTTTTTTGGGAACGTATTTGGAACGCACAACAAGGTTTGGGCATGTAGATGCACTAGTTGATATACGAGGAAATATACAGTGTTTATATATTAGTTATACTTTTAATCGATTTTTATTTCATGGATTGGAGAGGGTCTTAAACACGTGAAATGATGGTAAGGCGTGAACTCGGTAGCTGAATAGAAAAGAGTACATAGTCCATTGAAAAGTCTATATTTTATTTTCTTCTATTACCAAATACCCCAACTGTCATCATCATCGCCGTCGTTATCGTCGGCGATAGAATGGTCTTTCGGAATCAACCACCATTTATTTAAAAGCTGTGGACACAGCGCTATTATAGAGAAGACGAGAAAGTGTACAATGGACAACGCAACTAGGGAGGATACTATTAAAAAAGGACGGCAGTAGCTAGGGTCAGGCAGGGACAATTGAGGAGAGAGCACTGTGTGAAGCAGTAAAGTTGTGGTGTGGGAGCAGTAGTTGCAACGAAAAGAAAGAAGAAAAAAAAAAAGTAGAATCAGCTGAGCAGTCAACCATTAAATTACACAACAAATCAGCCAAATGTGGCCCGTAAGGTTTTATTATTTTTTTTCTTCTTTCTTTCTACTACTTCTATTCCAATTCATTCCCCGAGTCCTTACATCGCGATGCGACGTTTCCGTTGATGATCGATCTTTTATTGTTCCATTGCGCTGGGTGGTGGTGCTCCTGGTAGTGTGGTTCACCATTCACAATTTCGATAATTTCACACGTAGAATAATAATGGTTTTATGACTACTAAAGGAGTGAATGGTACTGTAGGTCATTCGAAATTATTTTTCAAACATTTTATAGTCTTATTTTAAGCGCTGCTAAAAATGAAATAAACGACATTAATTATTATTATTAGGGTTTTTAAAATTTATTTAACGCTTAATTGCGATGTTTATTAAAGCAAATTTTTTAAATACTTCTAATCAATTACAGGGAACGGTCGGTGAGATTGTCTTTGAAAATTACTCGAAATAAACAATTATTATACTGTATCTTATTTTTTTAAAAAAAATTATTGTTCAACTCATTTGCATAACAAAACGACATTTAAAAATAGCAGTTAATTAAACTGTCATATATTATATTTAAAGATGGGTTGAAAAGATACCGGGGTAAAAATATTTGAATAATTCAAAAAAAAAAAGGGTATGAAATTACAAGCAGATTATGAAAAAAACCTGTTAATTAATAATTATTTGAAAATTGCTATAATTATCAAGTTTAACAAAATTATACTCCGAGTATTAATTAACATATTTTACATTTTAATTTTTCAATTGTGAGAAATAACTTTTTTTTTATAAGATTTTTTTTTCGCATCGTCAAATTAAGTAATCTTTATTTATAAATATAAATTAGTATTTTTTTTTCTAACACTTTTTAATAATACGATGTAATTACTGGAGTAGAAAATGGGCAGGTGGGTTTTAATTTAATATCGTTTCTCAGAACGAAATTACTAATATTAACGTAGAAAATAATATTATTTACAATAGTAATATGCGAGTATGTAACTTAATTCATTTTATTGTTTGCGCGTTTTAAATATATAAATTAGGGAAAAAGAAAAAGAAAAATTTGTATATAGGAATGATAATGTTAGACGACGCCGTTGTAGGTGAGAATTTACTGAGTAAATCGACAGCGACCATAAAAATGTAAACAGAACTTAACTAACAATTTGTGTTACAGATACCTACGTACATCTTTCTCATAAAGTTTTTTTCTCTCTCTCTCTCTCGTTCATTCTCTACTAAATCTCACTCCCCGAAGGTTAATAAACGTGGAGGTTTTTTAAAAGATAATTAATCACTCGCATACCGTGTAATTAGAGTGAGTAAGAGGGAGAGCCTGAGTTTGTGTAGAAATGTGAAACCTCCAAACTTGACTTGGTAACCTTTTAGGAAAAAAAATCTACGACTGCGGCCATATCGTTTCGGAGAATGAAAAATTCGTCGCTGGCCACTTTTCATTTCTGACCTCCCACGAGTTAACATAAGGAACGTGACGTCATTAAACCACTTAATGTTGTTATTGTTTAGTTAATTGTATAATTACCTGTCTGAAAGTCATTAAAAATCATCATCATGATTTTGATAAAAAAAAAATTTTTTGTTTATTAGATTAAGAAAAAAGGAGGGGGGGGGGGGGAAAGGTCTAAAAATAAACTTTACTATTTTACATAATTAAATAAAAGAATATTTATTTACTAAGAAAAAAAAATCTGGTTTAATATCATAATAATAACTCATTATTAATTATTAAAAATTATCTGATTTATCAATTAACATTACATATTTTTATTATTTATTTATTTATTTTTTTAAAAAATGTGCTTTAATGTCATTTAAAAGCTCATTATTAATAATTTTAGTTGGAAATCGAAACATTATCTGATTTGGCAATTAACGTTACATAATTTATAAAAAAAAAAAAAAAATACAGGAAGCTTTCAGATATTTAAATGTAGTAAGGCGATATCGAGGAAATACCATAATAATAATAGAATAGGTAAACGGCGTGACATTGATTACATATGCGAGATAAAAAGCGCTGAATAATTTCGATAAACTTTAATCATTAGGTTTTCACAGATAAATAATAAATTATTGACGTAATAATCAATTTTTTTTTTTTCTATTTTAAAAAAATTGTTTATTAAAATTTTGCGCCAGTCGGATTAATTTCAAAAATTAAATTACCATAAAAAAAAAAGTAAACTGATATTTTTCACATTTTCGGTACTGTCATGTCATGTACTGTATGCACAGTACCTTACTGCGAGTTTACGAAACACGGCCAGCATCAATCTGCCTGGATTAAGCTCAATCAAAGCGGTTGTGTAACGTGAACCGGAGTCTCACGTCAAAAGTATTAGATAATTTTAACTGAGTGAAGTGAACTTAAAAAAATAATAATAATAAAAAAAAAAAACGTCCTATTATTAAAAAATTAACAATCCTCGATGTTGCTCACAAGGCTGTAATAAACGTTCGGGGTAAAAAAATATATATTTTCTCGCTTAAAGAAAATCGTGCGAGTTAATGAAAAATATTAACCAGAAGAAGAAAAAAAAGTTGGGGGTTATTATTAGGAGGCGGAGTAGTCATGTTAAATTAATACACCCCGTATAAACAGGTATGATACACGAGCGTAAGTTGAGTGAAATTTTAAAAAGAAAAAAAAAATAACTAGACAAGCTAAGTTTTGCTTAATCTTTTTCCGATGTTATTTTCGGTTGGGGACCCTATTCCAACTTTTAACAGCATTCCTTTAGAAAAAATATTTAGGCTCGAAAAAGATGGAGAATAGAAGTTAGAAACACACAGGACACCGGAGCACTGACCTCTACTACTTGTTTCACTCCTTCTCATTTTTTTTTAAGACGTCTTTGTTTTCCGCTCCCAACCCCTTTCGCGATACACCTTAGAACTCGATAACTTGGTTTTTAATTTAAAAAAAAAAATTAATTCATTTGAAATAGTCATCTACTGCCCACACTCATCATCAACACCACTTTCATAATTGCACCTGCTCCCATTAGCGACATTTCGGAGCATTGGGAACAATCTTCTCTTTTTTTGTTGTTGATGTTGTTATTGATATTATTATGTTATTATAATTTTTGTTATAATTATCTACAACCGGTTTGTTAATGTCGATACATTTATTGAAATTACATTACTCGAAATAAAATCATCGGCAACTATTTACAGATATTTAATATTAGAAAAAAATATTAATTTTAACTTTTTATCATTATTACATGAGCCTGACAATATTATTTCCGAGCACGAAACTATAGTATTTGTTGAGCCAATTAATTTATTTAATGATAAAAATAATGCTACATTTAAGTGTATTTTACATGATTTATCTTCCGCTGGAAATGCTGGACATTTTTAGCCTTGTTAAATACCTTTTTTTTACACGATAAAATAGAATAAGTTGAATGTTTTACAAGTTTTCCAACTTGTCAATTTTTTTTAATATTATTATTTGTGCTAAGAAAGGAATTTCCATCATTTTTATATTTTATTAATACTCTCTGCGTGTATATAAATTGTGTTAAAAAAAAAATTTTTGATGGGGAAGAAAATATGAATTTATAGCTTAAGCTTAATATTTTTTTTTTCCTTTCTAATATAATTTTGAGGTATGACTAGACTTGTCTTTGCGTATGTCAGGATAACATTTCCAAGACTTTGTGTTTTTCAACGTTTATAGGTCGATTAGCCACAATCCCAAATGTAAACACTAATCCAAACATCACGGCAAACATTTTACAACTTGGAAATTTAAACCGGGTCACGGTCATCTACATTTTGCGGTACATTGTACACCCTCCTCATGGTGAAAGCCGAAAATTGTTATTAATATTCGTCTATTGATAACTGATATTTTGATAATAATAAGGATTTTTTTAAAAAAAAAATGTGATAAATTGAAAATAAATAACTCAAAAGTAACAATCTACATTAATATTATTGAGATAGATACCAAACATGATTTTATATAATAAATAATTGTAGCTGTGCCACTTGAAATTTTGATGTTTATGTACCGGTAATTTAATATTTTGATAAAACTAGGCTCCTAGGCTGAACTTATTTAAAGTTTTGGTACAAAATGATCCATCCCTCTTTCTCGAGTAACTGCCGTTGAGTGTCTTTAAATCTGTGTTGCTTCCGTATCAGAACCGGATTTACACATCCAGAAGTCCTTTACTGTACTTTGTTTGCTATTTTTTTTTCTAACCAGCTAAATTCAATTGCAATGCGTGTAGTTTACTTGCGCGAGGTGTGTCCAGACTTCCACGACACGAAATTGCCTAACAATTACGGCAACGACATTTTACGTGGCAACAATAAAAAAAAAGGAAAACATTGCCGGTTATGCTAAACCAAATGACTCGCGATTTGTTGCTATTAATTTTAACAAAGTTTACTAGCTTTTTTTTAAGTACTGGTAAATAAAATAATGGGGTTACCGGTTAAAATTCTGCTTTCTAAAATTTATTTTGTTTATTTAATCGTAGAGCGCTATATGGCTTACCATTTTGTGAATTGCTTAATGTTAATTTTTTATAATAAAAAAAAAAAATAATAATAATAATAATCTGCTTTCGGTTGAAAATATACAGTAGTTTACAAAAATTTTCAATAGCAAAGTTAATACATTTTTATTTCCTGGTATACTGTGCATACCAACTTGACAATTCAAAAAAAAAAAATGATCACAGTTTGAACTTTGATTGGCGGATAAAATAGGCTATATTTACATTTTGTTTAAAGGTATACGAAATTGAAGCACATTTTTATTTTTGGCAACATTTCTCCTCCTTCTTTTTAATGCTTACCAAATTGGCAAATTCAGATCTGACTAAATTAGAATTAATCAACAATTTACTGATCGCCGACGTACTGTAAGCACAGTAAGGATCAAGTTTTTATGTCTGGTTCAGACGGGTCGAGTAAATGAGCGAGTAGAGGCGAAGCTATCGTAGCGTTTTCTAACTCGCCTCTCTACTTTTAGACGGGTCGAGTAGAGAGGCGAGTTAGAAAACGCTACGATGGCCTCGCCTCTCTACTCACTCATTTACTCGATCCGTCTAAACCATGCATTACGCTGGTATGATACCGTTAATCCGCATCTGGGCGACCAATTCATAAAATTATTATTCGTATTGCGCTAATTTTCTTAAATATTGAACCTCAGCCTTCTGCAAAATAGTATAATAATTTGACATAACAATTAACAAATTACAGTATTTTGTGCAAAAATCGTCCAACTTCTAATTAGAGAAACAGTTTTTCAATAGATGGCGCGTTGAGAGCGCGGTTAAAATCCATTGATGTTTGCCGCCCTTCGCCGGGGAAAAGACGCGAGTCTCGAGGGAGTTAAAATGGCTGACGGTGGAGAAGAAGTACCGAAGTTTTGAATTTGAAGATTGGAAATCCGTTTGAGGTATAAACATTTATATAAATACACATATAAACTTATGAATAACCCACGATGAATGTGTAATACAAATACGATTCAAACTATAATTAGCGTTATTAATATTATGCTCTGAAACTTGAGACGTATCGGTACAATGCATGTACAGTAGTATGTAAATGGCGGATAGCGTGGGCATTGTTAAAAAAAGTTGAAAGGTCGTCTAGAGTATGGACTACTGGTTATAACTGTAAGAAAAGTTGTTCTCCATCGTAAGTAATATTCCGAGTAATAGTTGTAATTGACAGTTTGTAGTTTAATGGTCTTTTTTATTTTCTACATTATTTTAGATTTCGGGACTGTATAAAGCGTAAACATGGCGTAGTAATTTTTCTTTTCCAAGTATGACCGTGTATAAGTTTATACGTTATGTTATGCGAATATTAAGCAAGGTGTCTGTGAGAAAATCATTCGTTAGTTGCATAAATTAGTCGACGGCGTAGCGGCTAATTATTGTTTTAATGGAAGTGTATGGAAATTTCCGATCAGAAAAGATGGAAACGGTGATTTCAGTTTTTCAATCATTTTTGTTCTAAACGTTTATTTTTGGAACAGGTGGAAAAATTTTTAAGCTGCGAAGTTATATCACTATAAAGAGCTAAAAGGTTTCATTAAATGAGTGACATTTTAACAGCATTGACATTGGGACAGAAAAAGCAAGCACATGCATCATTCAAACAATGAGAGCCCCCCCATCATATTCGGAAGAGATGTGCATACATACGTATTATTCGAGTTGGTGGTTGCGGCAGTTTAATAGAATGGCTTGTTATTAATCCGAGCACATACACTCGTGGACAGGTGTTCTTTTTATAGATATTAAACTGAAATCGCCTGGCTTGGTGGTGGTGGCGGGGAGTTAATATTCCACCTCGCTCGGCTTTTCACCTGCAATCGACGTATCCCCATAATCTTATTTTTATGTGACATTCGAAGCACCCTACCTTCAAAATGTGTTTTCGCTCCAATCGCTTTGGGCCGACTTTATGATTGAAGACTTTTACTAGAATCAACTTTTTTTTATCAGTCAACTTTCAATTCTATTTCAGGTGTTTTTTTATTTTTTTTTTTTTTTTTTTTAATTGAAATGTGACGCCCAAAAAGGCAGATTGAATAAATAATATAATAAATAAAAATATTGTCACCTCCTTAATTATT